>WBMZ01014524.1:0-37302 GCA_013400975.1 Atrichornis clamosus
TTTGGTGTTTGGTTTTGGGGGAAAGAGACTTGGTTGCTTTTCAGAGGAGGAAGTGGGATACAACGAACAAGTCTTTTCCATGTGGAAAATACACGACTCCACTGCACTGAAGGTGCTCATCTTCCTTGGAATAAACAGAATACTGATCCTGTGGTTTATGTGTATTCTCCTGGCTCACATTCCTTCTCTCTCTCCCTCTTTTTGTTGGCATTTCTACTGCAGCAGTAAAAGGTTTGGGATAGGAATTAAGAAGTTTGGGAGTAGGAATCTGAGTTTTTGGCTTTTCTGCGATCTTAAATCGATGGTGTGAAGCTACTGAGTGAACAAGAAGCTCTTGCTAAGCAAATAAAGTTGATAATTTGTTTTCCCAGTAAGAAAAGGGGCTTCTTATCACATATTTGCAAATCATGAGTGATTTTCTTACCTGGTCTTGAGGAATGGTGAAGACTCATTTGCTGTCTAAAATTACTTTATTAATAAGTGAGCAATTTTCCCCCCACCTTGATAAAGAGTAACAAGTATTTTAAATAACCTGTGGGTGGTGGTACCCTTGGTCGGAATGCCAGTACAATCTGTCACGTGAGCTGTTAAGCAAATGTTTTATTTCCTCTCTGAAACTGCCATGAAAAGTCTGGGAACCCAAAGAAGTTGCCTTGACCTGGATCTCTCTCCTGTCCCTTTACAATGTCCATTCTGACATTCTGAATATTTGTTTCAGTGGAACAATAAAAATCATTTTCTCCTTCCCTCAGCTTTTCACTTGGCACCATGCTATAGATGTATTTTTTAATAATTTTATATGTAACAGTTAATGGCTTTTTTTTGCTCTGTGTCAGAGTTTGACAGACAGGAAGAACATGGGAAAATGAAAATTTTGAAGGCAAGCAAAGTACACAGAATGAGCATTTATTCTCCTTAAGATTTCTTTTTGAATGGTGAGAGAAATGTGTTTTGATAGTCAAGCAGCATTTAAAGCATGTTATTTTTTAATTCTTATATAGCAAACCCCAAGATATTTGACTGAAGCAAAATTAATCACTGTGTTATTTCAGCATTCAGATGAAGATCTAGTGCTTTACAAAGCCTGCTGCTCCATCAATTTGTTCTTTGGGTTGAATTCAAATTGAGTTCATTTTTATAGATTCACTGCATAATACTCCGCTCTCTCCTCCCTCATTCATTAACCAATTTGTTCGTGCTACTCCCTTTTTATTGAATGGTAACAAAATTGCTGTGCTCTCTTCCCAAATGAATATCATCATTCCTTGTCATGCATGGGCAAAAAGTCGGGATAATCATCCCTTTCACGTGCACCTCCCCTCTTTGAGGGAGAAGTCTTGTTTCTGCCCTCGAGGTAGCACAAAAAGAATGTTTTAAATAACATTCTCTTGAAGCTTGGGAGCACAATGCTGCCCTATAAATATTCCAACCCAGGCTCCTTTTGATTACTTGTGGGCCTTTGGAGCATGTACACCCTGCCAGTTGTGTGACACAACAAAAACCCAATCAAAGACTTGTCAAGGCTTGTCCTCGTACATGACATGGTACAAACACATGCAAGGGATTAAAACGTGTTCAGCTGACACAAGGCTTGAAGCACAGGCTCCTCCATCCCAACAAAACAATTGGCTGGGCCTCTCTTTATTCTGACTTGCAATATTTCTTTGCTCTCAGATTAAGCTGATTTGGGACAGGGTTATTATATTCACGTGTCTCTCCTTTAGAGAGCTCTAGTTGTCATCCTCGTTTTGGGTTGAATTACAAGATTTAGGAGAAGAAAGGGTGGTTTGGGGGACAGAGGGGCTGGAAATCAGGCAATTGGTTTGACTGCTGTTTGCAGGAGTGGCTGAGGTCACTTGGGTTCTTCAGCCTGGAAGAAAGCCTGAGGGAAGACTTTTTAAAAATGTAATTTTAAAGTTTTTGATGTAGTTTTAAGGTTTTTTTTAAGGTCTTTTTATATCAGTGTCCCACTGGATGTCTGGAATATATTGAGATGCTCAAGTGTGGTAGCAATAGGTGCCAATGTATCTAAATCAGGTGTACACAAATCCATTAAAAAGGATATTTCCAGGAAAGGATGAGGAAAGAAAGTGGAATGTCATGGTGAAGTCTGTAGGTTTTGAGGGATTTTTATAGAAAAGTTAAGGAATTTTTCAGTCCTGTCATGCATTTCTTGTATGATCTGTTCTGTGGTAGCTGTACCAGTGTGCTTGGAGGAAAAACTACTCTGCCTCCCTTTTTTTAAAGAAGGAAGAGTTCAATGTAAGGGTTAATAAATTGGGACTGTTAATACATCATTTTATTTCGGTAAGAAGAATGATTCTCTTGATAGTCCAATCCTCTGAAGGCTGAGGGTCTTTAATGGCACAGGGAGGCATCTCAGCCCTGCAAAGTGCAGGGGCGGCCGTGGCTGGAAATCCAACCTCCTCCCAGGGCTTGTGGTGATGGCAGTGTTCGTGTGTGCAAAGGTGTGTTTGGGGAATCTGACACCTCTTGTTCCCAGTGGGAAAAAAAAACCCCCAAAACTTTGATTTATGTCAATAATACAAAGGTTTAAAGACAAGCTGCTTTATTTTCAGGAGGCACCTTCCACTTTGCAGTGCCTGATTTCAACTCGTAGCTGACAAAACTTTTCCTAACTTTGTAATGAATTTTGAAAGCAGAAATTCCTTTCAGCTCTTAAAAAATCTGTAAAAAATTTCACAGGAAGAATATGGGAAAAGCGTGTCAACATAAATTTTTGGGAGCTGGGGCAAAAGAAGATGATAATATTTCTTGTTGCATTCATTTTAGTAATTTATGTATGAGTTTGGAAGTTCCACCCCTCTGATAACATAGTAGGATACTGCATTGTCTTTTTTATGGATGTTTGAATTCAAATCACGCTTATAAATAAATTCAAAAACCCCTCATTACTTCTCATTTTCCTAATTATCATGGAGATAAACAGTGGGAATCGTGACATTAAGATAAGTAAGTGGCTGATGGTTTTGCTTCAGAGGAGGAAAGTCTTGCTGTTCCCCCTTTCCCCCCCTTGGGCCATGCAGGAGTAATAAATGAGCAAGTCCAGAGCAGTTTCTGATGGATGGTTAATGGGGCTGTGCTGGAGCCAAGGGCTTGTTTCTGCAGCAGCTGTCACAATTCCGAGTCATTAACACACCTTCCGTGGTTGCATTCCAAAATCAGCTCCACCAGGGCATTTAGAATCCATAAAGACAAAAAACCATGACTTTGAGAAAGGAGTTTTAGGTGCAGATGAGTGTTTTTGGCGGAGTGAAGTGTTGGAGTGTGTGGCGTGAAGAGTGTGAGTGTGAATTAAGATAATTAAAGTCATTTCGGAGGTTACAGGTTGACTTTCAGAGTTCATTTGTGACCATGTGTCTGCCTTGAAGCCTGTGAATAACCCAGTGAGGGACTTGTGCCCCCTTTTGCTGGGTGGTTTCTGCCTTTAGAGCCAGAAAGGCTGCTTGGAAATCTTCGGGGAGGGAAGAGAATTATTCTTTGCAGCAATGAGGAGTCATTTTTAGAGTGTGAAACAACTGAAATATTCAAATATCCCAAATATTCAAGTCATGCAGCAATGGCTTCATGTACATCATATTTTGGTGTGGAATAACTATCAGGTTTTCTTGTAATGCTCTGAAGGAAGGCAAGAGGATGCTGGAAGGAAGGATAATTAGTGGGGGTTGTTTCTGCCTGCATAAAGGGACATCTGAGAAGTGCTCAGATAAAGAGGTCAGTGGGGTCTTTGTTTTACATTGTAGTAACTCATGTAATATTTTAATTTTCCTTCTCACTTTTATCTGCCTGTTTGAAGCACGAGTTACAAAAAGCACCCTTGTAGTTCTTTCTTTTCCAAGTACTGATGTAGGAAGAAGATAGTGAACTTGAGCAAATCATTCTTTGAACCCTCTACCTGCAAGTGAGCGAATGCACAGCACAAAAGTAGCGCCTTTGATAGGCCTGAAAAGTTAATTTAAAATTTTGATGTGAACAGAATCGACCTTGAGGGAAATAAGGGGATGTTCACCCTCGTCACGTGTGCAGGTGACGCCAAGCTGAGGGTGCAGGGACAATCCTGCAGCACGGGGCCATCCAGAGGGACCTGGATGAGCTCAGGAAGTGGCCCAGGAGAATCCCACGAGGTTCAGGAAGGCCAAGCCCCACCGAGTACATCAGGGGGATGGAGCACCTCTCCCAGGAGGAGAGGCCGAGAGAATTGGGATTGTTCAGCCTGGAAAAAAAGGGCTTTGGGGTGACCTAATTGCAGCTTTCCTGTACCTGAGGGGAGTCTGCAAGAGAGATGGAGAGAGATCTTGGATAAGGGCCTGGAGTGACAGGACAAGGGGCAGTGGCTTCCCACTGACAGAGATTGGGTTTGGATTGGATATTAGGGAAAAATTCTTCCCTGTGAGGGTGGTGAGTTGGATGTGGAATATAATAGAAAAAGCTGTGTGTAGTTATCTATTCAGAGTGCTGACAGCCTGGTGCCTGAGAGTGAATAAAGGTGATAAAAGTTAGATTTAAAGATTGCATAAACACAGAGTTCAGAACTGAAGTTTAACAGATAAGAAATGTCTGATAAAATAACTCCTGAAATCATGATTTTGCCATGTTATGTTGTTTTGGTGTCTCTTACTTGACTGTGATTTTTTTTCTAGTTTAAAAACCCAAATTTTCCTTGTCTTCTTCCTTCCAAAGTCCAGTGACAGGAAAGATGTATAAGTTCATGTCATAATTTAGGTATTGGTGAGAGTGACAGAACTGTTATCCCATGTGAACTGCTAGACAAACCCAGGACTTCTGTAAGCTTTGCAATTGTCCTGAAAACAAAAAGTATTCTTGACAGTTGGGAATTGGGAGTCAGTCCTGGTTTGGCATGGGATCATCTCTGAGTTTTAAATCTTCTTTTTAAATGTAGATATTCCTTTCCTGAATTCTGTTCTGAAATTGTTTTCCTTGACATATTTCTGTCTAAACTTTTTCCAATACCCCAATTCTATCTCAAATCTGCTTCTTTCCACCTCTGCCAACTCCAGGAGGTTCCTCCTGCCCCTGCTCACCCCAGTTTTCTTTTTCTCCGGCTTTTTCCCATTTTTTCCTCTCCTTATAGAAGAACCACAACATCCCCCTGTCCATATCTTCAGGACAAACGTCTGCTGCTTTTCTCTGATTGCTGGGATTTATTTGTCCTCTTGGCCTCTGTTTCCTGATGCCGCAGTGTCCCGGAGCTGTGGAAGGAATAACAGCAGGCAGAATTCCCTATAATCCCTGCAGTCCTGGGAGGACTTTGTGTGTTCTACAGAGCAGTGAAGGTCTCTGGGCTCATTTTTTCCCCAAGGGCAGATGGACAAGGCTAAGTTTAATTTGACTTTATTGGAGGTAGAAGGAAGAAGTGCCCTGAAACTGTTGGAGTGGGCACCTCTCTCCTGGCTGTAACAAGATTCCTCGGAAACTACATTAAAGCTCAAAGTTCTCAGCAGAAGAAAATGAAATTTTATTTATTATTAGTGAAGGGTTTTCTCACTTTTTGACATGGATGAAATGAATTTGGCTTAGGCCCTCAGAAAAGGTGGAGATGAAGCGTATGGCATCTTTAACTCTCTCTCCTGCTTCAGGAATTGTAGCTTGAGGGTCTGTGGAGTGGAAAATGAATGGAAAGTAATTTTATTTTATGGAGAGGGTGACACAAGGCTTTTATACTGGTGGAACAGTAAGGAGACAGCTATTTCTTTGCCCAGTAGTTTCGAGTGCTACTCTGATCATAAATTGGAGGAGAAAGAGGAGGTTTTTAAAATCCGTTTCGCCGTTCAGGTTTGGTTTCACGTGTGTGACGGTTAATTATGCAAAGGAGGAACAAAGCTAATTAGGGGGATCTCCAGTTTATGCCGCCTTAAAATGTTAGTATTTAGATTTTCTACTGTGTAGTAGCCTTGCTGTAAAGCTTTAATCCAAAGTATCCCTGCACAGTCATTGGCAGACAGAGGAACATTTTCCCTGCCTGCGTTTTCAGGTAGTTACAGGTGTAATCAGCTGGGCCAGAACTTTCCACCCCCAGCGCTCTCTGATTCTGAAGACAAATAGGTGCCTTCAGAATCCAGTTCTGAGCTGTTGCAGGTGTCAACTTCATGATGAAGTGGATTTTCCTGGAGAAGTGTCTGTGTGTCTGTAAGTGACTCTCTGGCTCGAGGGGTTCTGGTTGTCTTCTTTTGTGGACAATTGATTCAATGAAGGTGATTTTCACACAAAAGAGAGAAATATTATCATGGTCCCCACATCCACGGCACTCAGAAGCTGCTGATTATAAATTAGAAGTGTCCTGTAGTGGCAGGACAAGGAGCAGTGGTTTACAACTGAAAGAGGATGGATTTAGACTGAAGGAAGAAATCTTACATGATGAGGATGGTGAGGCCCTGGCACAGGTTTCCCAGAGAAGCTGTGGCTGCCCCTGGATCCCTGGAAGTGTCCAAGGGCAGGTTGGACGGGACTTGGAGCAACGTGGGATAGTGGGAGGTGTCCCTGCCCATGGCAGGAGGTGGAATGGGATGATCCTGAAGGTCCCTTCCAACCCAAACCACTTCATAATTCCCTATCAGAACACATTTATTCCTTGTAATCATTAGTGAAGAACTGGTGGGACTCCGTGGTTTTACACTGACTCCCTGTTTTCCTTTGGGATGTGTCGTACATTCCGTAGTTCTGTTAATTTAAGGTTTTAACTATTTGGTCTTCAAATCCCTTTGGTCCTGTGGGTAATCTCAAATTTCTACTCGTTCATGCATTCCTTGAGATTGGAGCATGTCCTGCAGGATTATGGAAGTGGCCACATGGGAATGGGAGTGGATCTTCCCACAGAGTGGTTTTGGTGTTTGGTGCAGGTTCTCCTACAAGGGCTGCCCTAAATCCCTGGGGGAACCGACACTGCTGTGATTTCCTGGGATTTCTTGCTGCTCAGCAGTGTGTTCTTGGCAGGATGCTGTGATAGCGCTGTAAGAGAGTAATAAATAGGTGGTGTAAGTAGTTAAGTGAGAGTTTCTGTAGAACAGTTTAAAAAATTGTTGCATGTCACAGCTGTAAATGGGTCGAGTTCATCGCCGGGTGTGGAGCTGACAACAAAAAAAATCAGGGCTTGTACTACTCGTGAGAAGAAAAAAAGCCATTTTATACTCCATTAAACTGTTACACATCATAAATAATTTATGCTCAGCTTGCTCTGTTCTGTAGCAAAGATGATAAACTAGACATTTTAGGAGCATTTAAATGAATAGAATCATTTTCATGACTTTGTCTGCAACAGAAACCTTGTTCCTTCAGTATTCCCCTGGTCATTGTATGTATGGAACTGGGTTAAATGATAAGACTACATTTAAAAGTGAGTCCTTGAGTCTTACTCTGAGTTCCACAAGTGTCTAGGAATGGATTTCAAATATATTATGGAATGGTTGGGGTTGGAAGGGACCTTAAAGGTGATCTAATTCCAACCCCCCTGTTGTGGGCAGGGATGTCACCCACTCGAGCAGGGTATGTATGTCGTGTATAAATACAGTTTTGCTCATTTTGCTTAATATTCTAATTTTGCACTAGTTATTTTTATCATTGCCAAAGTGTCTAAGCACCTCATGTAATATTACGAGGATGTCTGTATTCCCAGACCAGAATATTGATGATTTTACCACTTTATACTGAACTTTTAGGCAATTTATGCATTTTCTCAAACATACAGGGAGGGTTATAGACTGTTTTGTGTTCTTAAATACACCCTTGGCTTTGTCAGTGAAAACTCCTTAATTTTTTATTAGCTAAAAACACTCTGAGCAAAATGGTGTTGTAAAAATTAAACATGCTTAGAAATAAAAAAACACAAAAACAAAACAACAAAACCAAGATTGTTTGGACAACTGCATTTTTAAAGTGTAGAATTTTAAAGGTTGTGTTTAACTCAATTTTTCAAAATTGTAGATAACAATTTCAGACATTTCTGTTTCTTTTATGCAGTGTTTTGGTGCTTCTGAACACATTACCTGTGTATTTTCATGAGGTGTGGTGCCTGGCCTGGAAATGTAAAGGGCTGAAATGCTGCTTCACTTCGATTTGCCTCATTTCCTTTTGCTGATGGAAGTGTAAGATGTGATAATCCTAAAAGGGAACTGTTTAATCAGACGAGTGGGAATGTCCAGGACTCGGATCTGACTTGTGGTAACACTGCTGGATTTAAGGATGATCCCAGAGTGCCATTTGTAGAAATTACAGTTCAGGTTCAAATTTTGGTAGTGGGAGTTCATCCTTAAACTTAGAATTGAAATAACATCAGCTTTTTCCTTATTTTTCTGTGACAACTGAAAAGATTTTCCTAAAGAATCTTTTTGGCAAATCAGTTTGCATGTTTGTAGTCCTACACAAAACACAATTCAGGGATCATGAAGGTTGGAACAGCCCTTTAAGGTCATCAAGTCCAGCTGTTCCCCAGCACTGCCGAGGCCCCCCCTGCTCCATGTCCCCAAGTGCCACATCCACAGGGCTTTGAAATCCCTCCAGGAATGGGGACTCCAAACCTCCCTGGGCAGCCCCTTCCAGTGCCCGTTATTATTTCACTGATACTACTGATAGAACAACTGGTATTTGTGTTTCATACCATTACAGTGTCATTACTGTTGGATTTTAAATGATGGCATAGATTTTTGGGGTTTGTGTGTGTTCTTCACGTTATTTTTGTGTAAATTTAGTGTATCTTAGTAATAGAAATATCACCTTAAACTTGTTTTGCAATAAAGGAGTAATGAAGTAGTTTTGGTCTCTGTGAGAGAGTGGGTGTGTAATCACATCCTAAACTTCTATTTATTCTTACCTGCTCCTTTAAAACCTCTTAAACTTTGCAGATGGAGTAGAATATTGCAGAAAATATTTTATGGACAATTAAATTCATGGTCCTCTGCCAGGAGATGACTTTGACTGGGAACTGTCCTCGGACAAATTAGTGATCGTTCCCTTTGTGTAGTACATTGCAGGAACAGCAACAGCCATATTAAATCTTAATCAATAACAGTGTTTCACTAATTACAGGAGCGAGTTTGTATATTGGATAAATTGCTGTTTGTAAATGTTGTATTATATTAACTAAAACAGCTAATTACCAGAGCAGAATAAACATAAGGTTTGCTAAAAGCTTCCATCCGTAGCTCAGAGCTGTGGCTGCTGTCTAATATTTCAGTCAATGTGGAAAACAAGGTAATGACATTATAAATACATTTATAATGCAGGACAATTTCTTCTGAAATGCATGTAAGTATTATTGCTTTACTATGAAATATGATTTATTTAATGCATTTCAGCCCCCATAATATTAAGATATAATTGAGATGGGATGGGGGGAAAAAAATTGCATGCAGTCAGAGTCTGCATGAAAGTGAATCACAGCCTAAATTGCTTGTAATTTTAAAGGCACTTAGGGGAATCGTGAAATTTAGCTAATGCAGCCTTTGGTGTAAAAAATGTGAAGAAAACAATCGGCCAATCTTTCAAGTTTTATTTGACTTCACAGGGTTTTTTTGTATCCTGATAATAGTCTGGCTCGGAATGAATAAGCAGAGCTGCTAAAACTTTATCCCCGTTTCCTGATAAGGAGCGGCTGCAGATCTGAGGAGAGAAGGCCATTTGTAGTGAGCAGTCGGTAAAGGAGCTGATTTGGGTGAAGCCACTAACAGGGCCGTGGAAGGGAGTGAACAACAGCACAGCCAGTGCTGATGATCCCAGTTGGGAATGGTTTCAGTGCTGCTGGGAATTCTGGTCATCACTGCTTCCAAAGGCTGAAACTCACAGGTCTGGCCTTTATGGTTTAATTACTGCCTGAACAGTTGCTGGTGATTTCACTAAATCAGGAAGCTCCCACACAAGCGGAGCTCTGCCTGTGCAATCCCACTTTTCCTGACAATGGACACCAGCCTGGGTTTGGCTTAACATGGAATGTCAGTTGGGAACAATCTGGCACTGCACATTGTCCTCAGGCCTGGGTTTTGGTCAAAGATGTAACGCACAAGTCAGAGTAACCCCTACTTCTGTAAAGCCAAGATCACTTTATCTCAGCAGAAGATAAAACAGGTGCTTGTAAAATAAAGCTTCTTTTATTTTTTATAAGTAATAATTAAACTTCTGTTAGAGAAATGACTTCGTGCTTTTAAGACATTTGCAATTTCTTGTGTAAAACGTATTAATGATTCCATGAAATATAAATCATAGGATCACAGAATGGTTTGGGTTGGGAGGAAGCTTAAAACTCATCTTGTGCCATGGCAGGGACACCTCCCACTATCCCACGTTGCTCCAAGTCCCATCCAGCCTGGCCTTGGACACTTCCAGGGAGCCAGGGGCAGCCACAGCTTCTCTGGGAAACCTGTGCCAGGGCCTGAGCACCCTCACAGCCAGGAATTCCTTCCCAATATCCCACCTAACCCTGCCCTCTGGCAGTGGGAAGCCATTCCCTGTGTCCTGTCCCTCCATCCCTTGTCCCAAGTCTCTCTCCAGCTCTCCTGGAGCCCTTTTAGGCCCTGGAAGGGGCTCTGAGCTCCCCCTGGAGCCTTCCCTTCTCCAGGTGAGCACCCCCAGCTCTCCCAGCCTGGCTCCAGAGGAAACCATATCCCCTTGCACGTGATTTCAGTATTACTGGCAGCAGAACACCACCGGGCAGGAGCTGAAACAAGAAGTCCATCGATGGCTCATCCCTGTCATTTACTGTCTGGACAGACTCTGGGCTCTGGGAAGCACCTTCTAGATCCAGGAATATTAGTGAAGGAAATGCGGGGCTTGAGCAGCTCCTCCTGTTTCCACTTGCTGCAGCTGAGTGTCCCTCACCAACTGGCCCAGTAGCCATTCGTGCAAACGCTTCCCTGATTTTCTTTGGGCAGCATCTCTTTGCTGGGATGCTTGAAATGAGTGGTGTGGGCTAATCCCATTCCCTCGCCTCTGGATTCACATGAACAGCCCTGTAACCATGTCAGTGGCATCAGTAACCTTTGCAGGGGGAGCAGCTGCACCTGGAAGATGATGTTGAATCTCATTTGACCCAAATTAATTTAAATCTCCTGGAATGATTAGTTACTTTGTGGGTAGTACAGACTGGAAAATTCTATAAGCCTTTCTAATATTAACTCCAGATTACTGGATGTAATCACTTTTTTAATAAAGGAGAACTTGGAGGCTGCCAAACCAGATTGGTTTTATTTTGTGTGATTAATTAAAAAGCATAGTAAGGATGAATAATAAACATAAAGAATTGGTGGCTCTACTGAACCACCACGGCTCCCTTGCCTCTGTGTACTTCTGCAAGCCGTTGCCAAGAGATTTTGTGAGGATTGATTAAAATAGTTTGAAATAAGGCACTGTCTATAGAAGTTCAAAGTAATTGGTATAAGTACTTTTATTAATAAAGAGAGCTTCCATAGAATGAATTCTATCTGCGGGGCTCTCAAAGGGCTTTTGCAAGTTAAATATATAATTAAGTACATTATCTCACACGAGTCACGGAAGTATTTTTTTTTCCTGGTGTAGGACACAGTTGCAATTTATGATGTGAAGATCTATGTGAAATTTTGCTGTTCAGTGAGAACAATACAGTCCTTGTATTGTTGAAATTCGGGGTACCAAGATGACAGAGTGTTAGAACAGAAAGAGGAAGACCAGTATAAGCTCAGCCTAAAATGAATCAGCAGCATGAGTTTAGGGAAGGCTGGGATTGCTTTCAGAACAGAGGGTGTGGAATTAACCTCCATTATGGTCTGCAGCTTTGTGTGGAGCCTTAATGACTTCTAGGCACAGATTAAACCATAGCTCAAGTGGGAATTGTGAGCCTGTTGCTTTTTGCCATTATGCTGCTCTGGGTGGTTGTATTTTTGAGTTCTGTCTGAGCTGGGTCAGCAGCCAACGTTTATTTGGGACCAGCTTCGTGTAGAAGCACGAAGATACTGATGTGTGTACCCACCAAATTCTCATCTTAGAGTTGGTGGAAATGTCTGGAGCAGCAGGTGAGAGAAGTGGGACCTGGGGCTGCTCCTCCTCCTGCACTTGGGTCACAACAACCCCATGGAGCACCACAGGCTGGAGCAGAGGGGCTGCAAAGCTGGAAAAGGCCCTCGGGGTGCTGGTGACAGCGGCTGGACATGAGCACAGGTGTGTCCAGGTGGGCAGGAGATGGATGGCGTCTGGATTTTACCAGGAATAGCATGGCCAGCAGGATTAGGGAAGTGACCGTCCCCTGTGCTGGGCACTGGTGAGGCCACACCTTGAATCCTGGGGTCACTTCCAGGCTCCTTAATTTCAGAAGGACACGGAGGGGCTGGAGTTGTGTCCGGGGAAGGGAACGGAGCTGGGAAGGGGCTGGCGCAGCAGGAGCAGCTGAGGGAGCTGGGAAAGGGGCTCAGCCTGGAGCAAAGGAGGCTCAGGGGGGCCCTTCTGGCTCTGCACAAGGCCCTGACAGGAGGGGGCAGCCAGGGGGGAGTTGGGATCTGCTCCCAGGGAACAGGGACAGGAGGAGAGGGAACGGCCTCAAGCTGTGCCAGGGGAGGGTCAGGCTGGATATTGGGAAAATTCGTTTCCCCAGAAAGGGCTGCCCAGGGCAGGGGTGGAGTCCCCATCCCTGCAGGGATTTCAAAGCCCTGTGGATGTGGCCTTGGCAGTGCTGGGGGAATGGTTGGACTCAATGATCTTCAAGGGCTTTTCCAACCTAAATGATTCAATAATTCTGTAATTGAATTATTCTGAGGCTTTGATCTAAAATCCTTTCTAAAATACCCCTTAGAATAGTGCAGTTTTTATCAAGTATTGGCTTCAGAAAGATCTTCCAAATTGGTAACACAGGAAAATAAACAGGCATTGACATACAGAGATGAGAAAATGGGAGTTTTATCCATGTCCTCTATCACTTACCTTGGACAATAAATGTATTTGAACACGGCCTTTTCATGTAGTTTTCTCTCTGAGAGCAGCTGCCACCTGCATGCTGAGCTTTTTTTAAGGGGTGTTAGAGGTTTTGGGAATACCAAAAGTACAAATTAGTGCCCAAATTATTGGTACTAATCTCAGCTACAGCAAAAACCTCTCTCTCTTTCCCTCCCTGACATCCATAGCAGCGTAGTGACACAAAATTTAATTTACTCAAAGAATGAAATGTAGTTTGGTTTCGACCTCAGACTTATTCCTAGGTGTGAATAAGTGTGAATTCTGGAGATAATACTGAAAATATTAAGTATGAGGTAGAGATTTGACACCTGTGCTAATGGCCATGCACAGATTTCTGTCTGGCGATGTATTTACAGATGGATAATTCATTTTTAAGTTGGCATCTCCGCAAAATAGAAAAGATTCAAATCCTGAAAATAAATAAAATGATTGATTTTTATTATTTTTATACTGCTTCATAGATCTGGCTTCAGAGGTGGGAAAAAAGAGGATATTTTTCTAGAGCTGCTTAGTGAACAATGCATTTACCTATGTAAATACAGCTGGTTGAACTTGTCCTTTTCAAAAGGAAAACCTGAATTTTCCACCTTTTCCATGTCATGATCTCATGGATTTTTTCCCCCTTGACTTCCTCTGTAAGTCCATTCACTTTGGGATCCCCCATGTGGCAATTCCCTGCAGTGCAGCAACATTCCAGCTTTAATTTCCAGAATTCTTCATTAATATATGTAGTCAGAGAAGGGTTTGAGGGGATATAAACTGACAAGCTTTGAGAGGAAAAACATTTCTGAAAGCACATAGAAATTGGTTTTTTGTTTTTCCAATTAGTTGTCTTTTATGACTTTTTCTGCTTAGGGGGAAATTATTTTCAAGCTGGAGGGTGTGAAAATAAGCAAAATGCAAACATTTTACATTCAGTTAAATATTTACAAATAGAGATATTTTAGCAATTCTTCATTGTTTAAAATATTTTTTCCTTTGGAAATCCAAGTTGAGTTTAATAAAACCAGAATGAACATGACTTAGACCAATAATATGTTGTACTTCAAAAGAAAAGAGTAGTTTTAAAGATGTAATTTTAACAAAAGAATATCATTTTGTCTGGCTGTATGGACAACTAAAACATGTGGATGACAGTTTAGCCATTCCCATCCTGCAGTAATCCCTCCATGGAATCACTTGTTTTCCCAGCACAGATATTTTATTTTTGGTTTATTTTTTTGAGGTGCCTATGGAGAGCTGCACATCTACAGGGATGCAGGTGCATTTTGTGTGTCTGGGGGATTTCTTTATCTTAATGCTTCTCATCCAGTCCTGAAGAACGAGCAGAATGTCCTCAGACTGGCTTTTTTTCAGGCTCTTTGTCTCAGTGATTGAGGACAATCTGTACACAGAATTTCTTGTGTCCTTTTCTTTTTCAACACGACATGTAATGGCAATTTCATTTTAAACCATGGCTGTGTTTCCATCAGCTTGTTTTTCACCTAAGCAAAGTTAATATCAAGGGCTGCAGTTAATAATAAAAATTTCTTGGAGGAAACCAGACTGTAACCTTTAGCTGGTGAGTGTGGTGCCTCAGATAATGAGTAATTTTGGGGAATGAGCTTCATCAAACTGAGCCTTCTGTCCGTAATCACGGCTCCTGTTTTTAATTTCCTTTTACATGACCATCCGTGATCATCTGGGTGTAATCCCTGTAACAGTTGTCCACGTGGAAGATAAGAATTTAACCCCAACTCCTGTGTTTCGCAATGAAAAGAGATGAATTGCCAAGTTCGGGATGTGCTGGACTTGTCATCATGAGGTTTGCGATATTTTCCTGGGCACAAGGGACAGGTGTAGGTGAGAGGTAGGGAAGATTTCCTCAAAACTTGTTTTCATTTCATGGAATCACAGAATGGTTTGGGTTGGAAGGGACCTTAAAGGTGCTGCAGTCCCAGCCCTGCCATGGGCAGGGACGCCTTGCACTAGGCCAGGCCTGACGGCCTTGGCTGTGTTGGGCCTTTGGTCTGTAAAGGTGATTTTTTTTGTTTTATAGTGGAGTTAAAGGGAGAATATTTATTAGGAACGTACTAAACTGATAATTTTGGACCAAATGCTGATGTTCTGTGATCAGAGATAGTTTATTAACGAAGTTCCTTTTAGTTGAACTGATTTTTTAACTTCTGCTTGCAAGTGTGAGCTCATTGGTGATGTTTTCTGCTGCAGAAGAGATTTGTCCCAGAATTCGGCAGTGCTGAGTTCCAGGCAGAGACACAAACTTCCAGGAATATTTTGAATCAAATTTGCTAGACTTTCGCTGAAGATACCAGTTTTTAGCAGCCCTGGGTGCAGGTTATTTCTCTGGTGAGGTTGAGTTTCTGTCCCGGCAGGCCTCAGCTCAGGTGCTTACGCTGCATTTTGGAGGGGATGCAGAAACAGCTGCTGCTTGAAGTGCTTCACCCTCCTGACTGCTCACAGCAACTAATTCTTGGAGAGCGATGCTTTTCCAAGGATCCTACTGAAGCAATTAACCCCAAATTGCTCATTATTTTGTTTCTTGGTAAATAAGCCCACGAGCACAGTTTGAGGTTTGCACCAGGATGGCACCAGAGCCGGTTGAGAGTTCTGCAGACTCTGCAAAATCGTTTAAAAAGGTCTTTTTTTATGTTACATCCGCAGATATTAGGAATGAAATCACCATCTGCAGTTTGCCTGTAGCACTTGAGACTTTAGAACTCTCTTGTAAATCGTTTAGGTTGGAAAAGCCCTCCAAGGTTGAATCCAACCATTCCCAGCACTGCCAAGGCCACCCATGTCCCCAGATGCCACATCCACATGGCTTTGAAATCCCTCCAGGGATGGGGACTCCACCACTGCCCTGGGCAGCTGTGCCAGGGCTGGACAACCCTTTCCATGAAGGAATTTTTCCTCTACTCAAAGCTCTGCTGGTTGAATAGTTAGCAAAACACCCAAAAACCTCCCCCTAAAATGAACTTTATTTTGAATTAACGATATTTTTGTTGGCTTTTGATGGAGATCTTCACATGATCATCACTAAGATACTGCTTTCTATCATCACTTAAGAACACAGATAATTAATTAAAAAAGGGCTCTGAAGACACCAAGGTCTGTCAGGGGTACCCTGACATCGAATTATCACCATATTTTAATATGAATGCGTGTCCCACTACCTGGGTTGTTTATAAGAGTGAGCATTGCTTTGCATTCCCAACATCCCTGCCTGTCAAATACTCCGTAAAATACTCACTGTCAGTTTGTCTTTCTGGAAATAGAGACTGAAATATGGAGGAATGGATTTAAGTTCACCCTGCTGTACTAACAGGTGGAAAAATGAAACTCTTGCCCTCTAATTTTTCATTTTAGAACATAAAAGTTCCTGCTTCTGTTTCAAGATTGATTTACTTCTTTAATCACAGTTGCATTGGAGTCAGGGGCAGAGTGACTTTAGGTTCAGCTGACATTTTAATGTGCATTCCTCCTTTCACTGTGGTTTTCATGTATGTAGTGATTAAAAGTAATTTCAGGACCAAAAAATCTTGCATTTGTAAAAAAGGATCAGAGATGGTAGGAGAGAGCTGTAGAAAATGGTAATTTTTATTTACTTTCGCCCTCTGACTCTCCTAAACACATTTAATCCACAGAGTTGTCTGCCCTGGTTTCATTTATTAGAAATGATTTTCACTTGAATGTGTCATTTGGCTTTTTCTGTTATGGTGAAGATCAAAGTGGCACAGGTTCACCACAAATGTTCTTTCCAGTCCTGGACCTTCAAATAATAAGATTAAGTTAATTTGTGCCTGGCTTAGATCTCTCTCCAGGCATGTGGTGCTTGCATGGTTGGGTTTTGTTGCATGCTGAGTGCTTTGCTTTTTTATTTTTTATTTTATTTTTAATATTTATACATAAAAATAGACTCCGGAATTCTAAAAAAACCCAACCCTTTGGTTTATTTAAAGCAGGAAAAAAGTTCTGCTAACAAGAATCACTCAAAACTTTTAAATAAGGAGTGTTTGTAACTTGGTTATTTGACATAATTTTCATTCCTCGTGAAGAGTTTAAGGAATTTTGGGTCCAGCACCAATGATTTGGGAAAGGAGAATCCCTGACTTGGGCTCTTAAGGCTGAAGTGATGTTTGAGGTCTGTCCCAAATGTGGGCACTGGTGGCATAGAAATCATTTTTCCCGTGGGTTATAAATAGATCAATGTTTTGGGGAGAAAGTAGTGGGGCAGAGTGGAGCCAGGTTTTATGGGAATGAGTTTTATTGATTCCCTGCCATGCCGTGGAATTCCAGAGTGCTCACATTAGCCATGAGCACTAGTGGGAATGGTTTAAAAATAAATGGGGATACAGCCTCCCTCCCCACTGTGCTTCTGATGTGGTATTGTTAATAAGCAGATCGTTAAATTTTAAAAATTTAATATTTAGAAAAGTGGATGAGATTATAGACATAATTTCTCTTTTAAATCGAAATTTTCCTGCCATTATGGGTTTATGACTGTCTAAACCTCAGTGATAAGATAATACAAATTATTAACCTATTCCATTTAACTTATTCTCTTAGATGTTCTTACTCCTTTTTATCTAGAGGTTTTTTTAATACCAAGGCAATCTTTGAATTGCTTACAAGACTAATTACGAATTTCTGAGCATTTCACAGCTTTTTTTCTACCTATGAAAATATTAGCAATCATTTTACTTCAGACATCATGAGGAAAACAGCAGCATGATTGTATCTTCCCCTTCCTCGTGCTGTGGGTGCATCTTAATTTAAGAAAATCCATCAATATCTTGCAAGAAAAAAAAAATCCACCAGAAAAGAAGAAAATTCCCAAGAGGCCCTTGCTGCAGTTGCAATTCCCAGCGTGCTTGGATAAATCAGGTTCCCAAGCCGTAGTTTGGTGTTTTGTCACTGATGTGACACAACCATGTCCAGCCTCCTCTAGGGCTGCCACCACCCTCGGCTGAAACTTTTCTGTCCTGGATTTGATCCTTTTTGGTCGTTTTCCTTGATGGCATATCCTAAATCTTATTTCTGAAGCTTGTGTAGACAAAAAAAGGTTTTCTTATCTCCTTCAGTCCATCCTTGAGGGAATCAGTGGCTGGTGAAAAATTGGGAGAGGCCATCCTATGGCTCAGCTCCCCTTGTCCACCTCACAGGCTGGGCAACCACTCACTATTTCGTTTTACCCAATGATTTTCTGCCCCTTTCCCATTGCCTTGGTCATGTCCAAAGGGGAATAGTCCAAAGGCCAAGTGAGACATGGAAGGAGAAGGCTCTTCCAGCAGTATCCCACATTCCAGAGCTGCACAGCCTCGTGCTCTTTTCTTCCATGATTCTTGGTCTGCTGGTAAGGCAGGGCTTGGAGTTTATCCCTGTGGAAATGGGAGACTCCCTAGTCTGAGGTTTGGCCCCGGTTCCTTCTGTGACTTCCTTAGGGAGGAATAAGTGTTCAGGGAGAAGCCAACCTCTGTCTGCTACCTCCTCTCCCACCTTCCCATCAAACCTGCAGACCTTTGGTAGCCTCCAGGTAGAGGCTTGTATCAGCATTCCGTGTTTTGGTACTGGATCCTTCTGGTTTTTCTCATTTTATTTCCGTTTTTCCGTATTTCTTGCATTTCTGCTTCTTGATTTATCACAGTCTTGCTCTGAGAAGATCTCAGGGAGCCTCAAGGAGATGAGCTGTGGTTGGGGTTTTACCATCTCTGGTACTCACTCAACCTCTGATAAATGGTTTTTACTTGTAAACATCTCCGCAGGCAGAGAGGGGAATAAAATATTTCTCACAATTATTCCTCCCATAAATATGAGACAGAAAAACTAAGTTATACACAGGGAATATGACAATAAAAGTGGTTGCTGTCATGGAGCTCAGCAGACCCTGAGTGTAGCTGTGCTTACACCCCCTTATCAGTTATTTTATACAATTTCTATACCATTATCCTCCAACTATGAGGGTGGATCTTTGTCTTTCTGTCTTCTGATTTTCTTTGCTGTTGTGCAAAAAATGTATTTCAAATATCGTTGTCACTTTTGAGCAGTTTGGGGATGATTGTGTCAAGGCTTTGAAATTTTTTGGGGAGAAGATCAGTCAAATATTGAGGGGTTTTAATACTCCCTGTTATATTAAAAACAAATTTTAAAAAACCCTGATAAATTAATGGTGTTTTGTTTCAGTCCCGTTGAATTAAGTGGTAGATTTGTAATTAGTGAAAACCCACCTGTGTGCCTAAAGCAGGGAAGTTTGCTTTCCATCTGTCCGTTTTGGAGTAATTAAGAATTCCAAATCCCTGCCTGCATTTCTTCTGTCACTTGACCACAGCTCCTTTATTGGCTCTACTTTAATTTGAGCATTCTGAACATGAAATACTTCCGTGGTTCCTTGAAAATCTACTTGTTTGCTACTAGAATATTGATTTTGGAATAAAAATGTGTTGTCTAGAGTATTTCTCTGGTTTTTATTGTACCGTAACCTTTGGTAGAAGTAAAACCACTGAAGGGTGAGACCTCTTTGCACAGACTGAGGGGGGATCTCCTGTCTCTCCACAATTCCCTGACAGGAGGAGGCAGCCAGGTGGGAACTGGTTTCTGCTCCCAGGGAGCAAGCGACGGGATGGGAGGAAAAGGCCTCAAGTTGCACCAGGGAAGATTGGATTGGATATCAAGGAAAATTCCTTCCTGGAAAGGAAGGGCACAGCTGCCCAGGGCAGGGATGGAGTCCCCATCCCTGGAGGGATGTAAAGACATGGGAATGTCACACATTAGGGACAAGCATTGGATCAGGATGCCCAGAGCAGCCGTGGCTGCCCCTGGATCCCTGGAAGTGTCCAAGGCCANCTGAAGGGTGAGACCTCTTTGCACAGACTGAGGGGGGATCTCCTGTCTCTCCACAATTCCCTGACAGGAGGAGGCAGCCAGGTGGGAACTGGTTTCTGCTCCCAGGGAGCAAGCGACGGGATGGGAGGAAAAGGCCTCAAGTTGCACCAGGGAAGATTGGATTGGATATCAAGGAAAATTCCTTCCTGGAAAGGAAGGGCACAGCTGCCCAGGGCAGGGATGGAGTCCCCATCCCTGGAGGGATGTAAAGACATGGGAATGTCACACATTAGGGACAAGCATTGGATCAGGATGCCCAGAGCAGCCGTGGCTGCCCCTGGATCCCTGGAAGTGTCCAAGGCCAGGTTGGATGGGGCTTGGAGCACCCTGGGATAGTGGGAAGTGTCCCTGGCCACGGCAGGGGTGGCACTGGGTGGTTTTTAAGGTCTTTCCCAACCCAAACCATTCCATGAATCTCAGGGTTGGGGGTGGGATTGGCAGTTCTGAGTTAATGGTTGGCCTCGGTGATCTCAGAGGACTTTTCCAACCTAAACGACTCTGTGAAACTCCAAAGGCAAGTCTGGCACTGGAATGACCTGGAGCTTCGATAGCCTGAGCTTGAATGAAAAGAAATGATACACAGTGAGTATGTGAGGTCTGCTTTGAATAGGCTGATTCCACTCTGAGAATTGCTCACTTGATTTTATCTCAGCTTTGGGGTTTTGTTTTGTCCTGTTTTGAAGTCTTCGTTGGTGCAGCAGCTCTGTTTAGATGGAGCATGGACCATGTGCATTTTGGTCTTTTTGTGACGGATTTAGAAAAATTAAAATTCATGTTTCTCTGAAAATTAACATTTTTTACGATAGTTACAGCTTAAATTTCAGGGAAAACTGCTTATCTTCTTTTTTTTTTCCTTAATTGACTCCAGTTAATTTTGACGAGATACGAGTTTTTTCCTGATCATTAAAAAAAAAAAAATTACTGCTCACTGTGTGTTACAGATTAAGGCTTTATAGAAGCAAACGACACTCTTGAATTTTAGTTTATAGGAGCTGGATTTATGCATCTGTGGTGATATTCCACATAACAGAGATTCATGCCTGCAGCTTTCCTCTGGAATGTCTGGGAGCTGGGCTGGGGCTGTAAGTCACTGGCAGCAATAACATTGGTGCTTCTACCACAGTTACCTTGTCAGGATTTCAGTGCCCAAATCCATTTTAACTTGTGCATGGAAAATATGGCCTCGTCCGCCTATAAATTGAGGCTGGGGAGTGGGATGTGGCAGGCGTCTAATAGTGCTCCGTGGAATAAAGAAAGGATGGAAAAATTGTCCTCGGCGGAGCCTGGTCGGGTTTGGAAAAGTAAAATACAGCTCCAGCTCTCAGTGCTGGAGCCCCTCAGCCATGGAGACAACGGGGAGAGCTGGGGGTGTTCACCTGGAGAGGAGAAGGAGACCTGAGAGCCCCTTCCAGGGCCTAAAGGGGCTCCAGGAGAGCTGGAGAGGGATTGGGACCAGGGATGGAGGGACAGGACACAGGGAATGGCTTCCCACTGCCAGAGAGCAGGGTTAGGTGGGATATTGGGAAGGAATTCCTGGCTGGGAGGGTGGGGAGGCCCTGGCACAGGTTTCCCAGAGCAGCTGCGGCTGCCCCTGGATCCCTGGAAGTGTCCAAGGCTGGGTTGGATGGAGCTTGGAGCAGCCTGGGATAGTGGGAGGTGTCCCTGCCCATGGCAGGGGATTGGAATGAGATGATCATGAGCTCCCTTCCAACCCAAACCATTCTATGATTCCATAATTCCAAATGCACCAGGTGATCCCCGTGAGTGTTTTCTCACACATAAATAATTTTTATGTAATGTTGAGTTGTCACAGATTGCTACAGACTAAGGTTTATTACAAGAAGAGTGGGATTTCTGTTGGAAAAACATTTTTTTCAGCCTCTCCATCCCTGAATGTTTGTATCCGTGTTAAATAAAGGCAGAGTGTCAGGTGAACCTGAATAGCTGAGTTATCATGTGATACCTTGCAGGTAATAGCAAGGTAATTAAATGTAATTATAGCTATATATAAAATATGTAATATAAACATTATTTGTTTCCGGCAGTGAAAATTGTTTGGGTTTTTTTTCTTTTGAAATTTCTTTTTGAAGTCTCTTAACCTACCTTGTATTTGTTAGTCCTCTAGACCCAAAATTTTAAAAAAGGAGAATCTCTTGGGACTGGGCTGTAATGGACCTTAAAGGTGACCTTGTTCCACCCCCTGCCGTGGGCAGGGACACCTTCCACTATCCCAGGTTGCTCCAAGCCCCATCCAACCTCACCTTGGACACTTCCAGGGATCCAGGGGCAGCCACAGCTGCTCTGGGAAACTGTGCCAGGGCCTCACAGGGAAGAATTTCTTCAATCCCTGATCCAGGTTCTTTTCGTGTTTCATTGCAGAGTCAGATCTTGTTTAATAACCTGAAACCTCAGCAGGGAGTCGTGTACTCTGTGTTAGAAGGGGTGAATAAACATTTTATTAGATCCTCTTCTCTATTTATGATCCGTCATGTTTTGTTCTGCAGATTTTTTTTTTCTGCCTCTTAAAGGACAGAGCAAAGTTGTAACTCTTCTGTCATTTCCAAATTAATCTAATTTGAACAATTCTTTGCTATTCTCAATTTCATGCAAATGCCAGTGACATTACTTGTGCAAATAGTTGGTATGTCTCTCCACGTTTAGAAAATTAAGCATTAATTCTCACTGTGGGCTGGAACAGTCTGTATTGCATGACAAATAGATTTTAGGCATGCAGGAAAAAACCAGCACTTCACCAATCCAGCAGAGAGCTTTGCTTTCGAGCACTCGGAATGCTGGGCAGTACAAAAAAAGATTGTATAAAATTGACATGTTTTAGCAACTCCCAAAAGAGAGGTTTTTTTCTTTCCCATTATTATAGAAGTACTTGGCAGCTTATATTTTCCTGAAGCATCCTATTGACTGAGATGAAACCTCTTTTTATATAAAGCACTTTTAAGTGTTTGCTTTCCCTTCCAGACTCTCTCACCCACAACATAAAATGTTCATGTTAAAATAATAGTGTTCCTTTAGCAAATGTATGGATTGTGGATTCTCCAAGTGCTGTACAGGCAGCCCTCAGACTCCTGGCAAGCATCACTGAGATCCTGAAAAAGGAAAAGTAAAGGAAATAAATTTTTTCTGAGGTTGCACAAGGAGTTGAAGTGAGGACACAACTCGTCCTCCTGCACAGGACGACGCTTCCTCAATTTTAGGGTCATTTTTCTGGAGATCCAGGAAGAGCATTATGGATTTCATGGATGGGGAGTGCCTTTTTGAAGGCCTCACCCACCTCCCAGCCAGGAATTCCTTCCCAATATCCCACCTAACCCTACCCTCTGGCAGTGGGAAGCCATTCCCTGTGTCCTGTCCCTCCATCCCTTGTCCCAGTCCCTCTCCAGCTCTCCTGGAGCCCCTTGAGGCCCTGGAAGGGGCTCTGAGCTCTCCCTGGAGCCTTCCCTTCGCCAGGTGAGCACCCCCAGCTCTCCCAGCCTGGCTCCAGAGCAGAGGGGCTCCAGCCCTGGGAGCAGCTCCGTGGGCTCCTCTGGATTCTCTCCAGCAGCTCCAGGTCCTTCCTGTGCTGGGGACCCCAGTGCTGGATCCAGCTCTGCAGGTGGGGCCTCCCCTTTTCCCGCTGACCCTTGACAGCTGTTCAAGCAGCTGTGGTGCCCCAGCAGCGTGGAAATTCCAGCCGTGCCAGTTCTAGTGCTTTTAGGTTGGGTTGGGAAGGTGAAGAAGAGGGAAAGCAGAACTGGGAAGGGAAAGGCCTGAGGAGCCACCGGTGGTGGTTTCCTTTAGGAAACCTGGGACGTGGATTCCCTGTCCTTGTCCCTCGTGCTTCTCAGCACTTTTGCTCTTCTTCAAGCTGCAAACTGTGCTTTTTGCTGCCTGGATTTCTCTGTGTGGAGAACAGGGAGGCTGATGGTTGGAAATTTGCTGAAATCTCCTGCACAAGTCATTGGATCCCGTCCGGGTTTCTGCCTCAGCAGAATTTAAATTTCCTTGTTAACTGTTATTTTCTCCGTGGTTTTGTTTTATACCTTGAGTTGCATTTAACATCAGCTCCTTACCCTGTTTAGTAGTTGCCACAAACAAGGAGAGGCATTTATGCACAAAGACCTTGGAGCTCTGGGTGATGCCCATATGCATTGTCATCTCGAGTGTGGTAAAAAAAGGCTGGCAAGGTTGATTTTAAGGGGTTTTTTTGTTTTCCTGGCTGTGTAAATACGACATCACAGAGCTGACTGAAAGGGGCTGAAATTTCGAACTCAAATAAGGGGTTTTTGTCAGATGCCACAAGAAATAAAGTTGTTCCTTGGAGGAAATTTGTAACATAGAGATGGGACAAAAAGGAGTTTCCTTCCTCTTACCATCTCATATAATGCACACATGACAGATGTCAATATTGTTAATTGTTGTGTAATAATATTATATTGTTTTCGTAATGTTTAGTCCTCAAAGGAATCAGAGTCTGAGGTACCTTGTACGTAAAACTGGGGATGTTTTCAGAGGTAATACAAAAACATCTGAACTTTTTCAGGTTTTGCTGAGTGATTGGCTTCACTGATAACTTGTGGCAATGAGTTCTGCAGGTTAATTATGCATTTAATTGGTTTCAAATTTGTTGCTTTTCAATTTCACTGTTCACTGAATATTTCCTCGGTCTTGTATTACGAGAAGGAGTAAATAGGAGAGCCTGGCTCACCTTCTCTGAACATTTAATTACTTTGTAAACCCCTCTCCTGTACACAGAGCTCTTCTCATGGGCTTGGTCTTTCTGTATCTCCAGCTTCTTTCTTTTCCAGAGCTTTTCTCTGCAGTGACCAGAATATAAATATACAGATAGTGACCAGAGCTCTGGGAGGGTCTGGGATTTTATTTATATCAAATAATGTGATCTTACTGTGGTGCTGTCTTCTCTTTCCCCTTTTCTTCACAAATCTCCTTCTGTTTTTGCTTGGCTTTTTTAACACACAGGACAAGTTTTTCTTGGCTTCCTGCAGGAATAGCAAGTCTTTCCCTGGAGCTTTATAGTCAGAATAAAAATGCTTCATTTGCCTGGTGCAGACTTTTGCTTCCAAGTTATATCATTTTCCTTTCATCCTCACTGAATCTTAGCTTGGAAGTGTCCAAGGTTGGACAGGGCTTGGAGCAACCTGGGATCGTGGAAGGTGTCCCATGACAGGGGTGGAATTGGAGGAGCTTTAAGGTTCCTTCCAACCCAAACCATTCCATGAATCTGTATTTGGGAGAGGATGGTTTTGGGGACTGCTTTGATCTTTCTGGCTGTTTCAATCCAGCAGTTTTTGTGAAATCTTTGATCATTTCATTGGACTTTGTTATTACTTGCTTTACATTTTTCTTTGCATAAGATATTATTGGATTATTTTTGAATATCCTGTTAGACAGCTGTTTTATTCTTTCCAATTGTGACCAACATTTATGGTAAAATGTAGAACCATGTTTTTGGAACAATCTCTGCCCTGCAATGTTAAACTCTTTAAATGTTGTGTCAGCAAATGTACACGACAGGGATGTCAGAGCGTGGAACAGAAATGTCAGCATCAGTCCCTCTCTTCAAAGTATTTCCTGCCTCCAATTACTTAATTAGATTCATAAGTTTGAAGGTTGGTTTAGTTGCCCAATCCCAAATTCCTGGCACTCAGACATTCACCATCTGAACAGGGCAGGGGTTTAAAAAAAAAATTAATTATTTTCTTTTGTTTCTCTACTGTGGTCTTTACAAAAATCAAATGTTTTGTTTCCCTTACTGTCTTGTATGAAATCTGCTTTTTCCGTCAATTTGGAATATTTGCTGTGCTTAGAATATGATTTCTTTCTCTTAGAATAACACAGCAGCAGAGCTTGAAGTATAATTACATTAAACACTGCACAGATGTGTAGTGAGTTCCAGGCTCTGCCCCAGAGACTCTGCAATCAAATGAGAAGAGAAATAAAAGTGCAGTGGGTGGAAGTTGGACACAGAAATTCAATGACACGTGTTATAGGATTATACAAAAGGAAGATGCTCACCAATAATCAATGCATAAATCAATCCCAGCCCCTTTCAGAGCTACTCTGCTCAAGGTAGTAATTCTCCCGTGGCTTGATTTCAGAATAAGTTGCTAAATCTTTAAAGAAAATGCTGAAAGACCAGCATTGTAATTTAGTAATTAAAATACAAAGAGCATTAAATCCTGCTGTTTTCTCCCACTTTCCCAAGGCTTTCCTTTCTGGCTTTGCTGGGTTTCAGTTTGTAGGCAGTAATTGAAAGAGTTATGGTACCTATATGATATTAACTTAGGATTTTCACACTTTGTTAAATATTTTCGGGATACAGTGAGGAGAGCTATGAACTCTCCTAGGATTTGCTTGAATTGAGTTTTTAGAGTGCTGGAAAAATGAAACAGAACTAAAAACTGACTTACTCGTTGGGATAAATTTTGGATAGCTTGATATGTGTGGCACAGCAGTTACCTGTAAATATTTTCTTTACCATGTGAATTTTTTGCGTATTTTGAGGACAAAAGGTCTTTTATGGAAATTGTAGCATTCCCAAAATTGACCCAAATGATGTTCCCTTGGCAATGCTGAGGTTAAGTCCCGAAATTTCACTGTTAAGTCAAACGCTGTGTTCAAAAGATCAACTTGTTTCTGAGTTACATCTTCTCTCTTAAAGTATCTGCTGGTTACAGTTCTTTTGTTATCAAGCTGAGAAGGAAAATCTCTGTTTGGGAATAGTGGTAAATAGAATGGCTGCATAATTTGGGACAGAATCCATGAGTTTTGATGGTTTATTTATTACTAAATAGAATTCAATTTTAGAAGATCAAATTTCCAAAAAATACAGATAAAATATCTTTAAGACAAGAGATTATCTGTATTTTTAAGTGCCTTTTTGAACATCCAGAAATGAAGGCTCTGCTTATATTGTACCTTTGAAATTGAGAAACACCTGATGTGGTTGCAAGTGACTCAGTTCTGTGTCTTAAGCAGGAATCAATACCCTGGACAGCTGAGCAGCAATCAATGCCCTCTTATTTGGTATTCAGAAGTGGATTTACCTGCTTGGGCACCATCAGGTTTTGCCTTCAGTGGAAATTGGTTCCCAGGATAACGGATTGAGCAGCCGGTTCCAGTGAGGGAACTTGTGTTGGAAGGAAATGATATCAAACCATTTGATGTCAGAGTTTTGATCATTTGATACAACAAGTGGGGTGTTCATAGCTGGAAAACAGCGCTGGAGAACGGCCCCTGGTGCCGAGAGACCTCGGAGAAACTGGAAATGCAGTAACTTTTCCGTGGGATTTCAAGTGAGGTTGGCTTTGAAGTGGGCTTTAAGGAGGTGCTGAGTTTTCATGGCTTCTATTAATGCAGCATCTCTAAGAATTATTTCTCTGTTTGTGTTCAGTCCATGGAATCTTCAGCTTACGAGGCACGGGAATTGTGGCTTTTAAAACATTAATAATAATACAATGTCAAGGTGTTGACAAATGATGCTGGATTTTTGGCTAAAGAATGAAGAGTCCTAGGTTGGAAAGCTTAGGGTTCAGAATTTTCTCTTGCCTGAGTATTTGGGTATGAGGCAACTGAGGTGCAAATTTCTTCTCTCTGACTTGGTTTTGGCCTTCAGTGGTGAACTTTTGGAAGAGTGGTCCTTCCTTGTGTTTTCCTTGGTTTTACATCATGTTTTGTTTAAAAATGCATGAAATATTGGCTCGCAGTGCTTAGCAATAACTTTTCTTTACTCTTCTGTTCTTTAATCCAGTGATTTAGAAGTATTTCTGTAAAATCATCATTAATATCAGTTCTGGACACAGTAAAAAATGGCAAAAAATATTTATGACTTGCTACAACAGCAGTGTAGCAACAAAGATGGAAGTAGAGCATAGTCCTAAATCAGTTTACTGGCAGTTTTTCCCTGAATTTTACAGGATAATAGTCCTCTTGCTCTGCTTTTATAGAGAGAAATCCACCTTGGCTCACATGGAGCAGTCTGTGCTGCTCTCAGTTTAGTGCAAAACTGCATATTTGACATATGACTGAAACATCAGAAGCTGTCAGCAATGGTTGTAGACAACATTTGAATTGCTACAAATACCTGGCAGCAGTACAGATAGGCTTTAAAATGTTTGATCTCCTTGGACTGTGTTGGCTGAAGGAAAAGCATGGATAGAGTTTCAGGGATAAGCCATGCCTTTCTTTCATTCCCAGTGACATGCATATATGGAAGGCAGATTTGTTTAGCATCTCTTTTCCCTTTGAACCATGGTTGGATGGAAACATGAGGCTTTTCTGTGCTAATGAATAATAGTCGTGACTGTTTTAATGTTTTTTAATTTCAATTTATTTTCAAGAAAATAAGGTCTTCAGAATCTGTTGTTTTGGACCTGAACAAAGCAAATGGTTCATTCCGGGAGGAGCAGAGTGTGGTGAGAAGTGGCAGCTTTTCTGTAGTGCTCACATTGTACATGGACAGGGCTGGGAGCAACCTGGGCTGGTGGAAGGTGTTCCCTGCACATGGCAGGGGGTGGAGGAGATGGTCTTGGAGGTTCCTTCCAATCCAAACCATTCTGGGATTCTGTAATTCCAGATTTCTACTCACTTGGTACAAAGGTGTGGTTTTTCTGCCCCTCATTCGGGAGTAGGATCATAAAATAAATGAGGCTGGAAGGAACTTGGAGTCCTCTCCAGTGAGGAGTGACTGAGAACTTCCCTTCTGCTGCTTCTCCTGCCTGATCCCAGTCCCTGCACAGAGCCTGGGAAGCCTTGCTGATGGAGAAGGCACAGCAGAGGTTGCTGATTTTCCATGCTGGGAAGTTTTCAAACCCCAGCTGGATACGGCCTTGGGGTACCAGGTGTTGCTTCTCAATGGACCCCGTTTGAGCAGAGTCCACGTCACCTCTGGGATCTCTGAGCACCTCAGCCGGGTGTGTCTGCTCTCCCCAAATCACCCACCTCCTTCTGCGGCTGTCCCGCATTTTGGAAGGGGCTGCCCAGGGCGGTTTGGAGTGCCCATCCCTGGAGGTGTCCAAGGAAGGCCTGGACGTGGCCCTCAGAGCTCTGGGCTGGGGACAAGGTGGGGATGGGGCACAGCATGGACTCCATGGGCTGGGAGGGCTCTTCCAACCTGAGAGATTCTGGGATTTTCCTTGTTCAGCTTTTTACTGTGACATAGTAATAAAACCCCTTTTTGTTGGAGCAATAGCATCCGTGAACTTCTGCCCCAATGGAGAGCAACATTCCTGTGGATTTGAGTTGCATATTCCTGTGACTCCCATTACAACTGGAATCTGTAACTCTTTTAGTTGGCATTTGTACATTTGGCTTTTTCTCCTTTGGTCTGTAACGAGGTTCAGTAAAGGAAGCTTCCTGTCACTGGTTCTGTTATACACTAGATCCTTACTTGTTCATAAATCCAATTTTTAAATTTTCTCCATTATCCTGCTCTCAATGTGATCTTTTTTATCTGAAGTCTTTTAGGACTTCATTATTTCTAGAAAATGTACTGTAGCACATTTAATGGTAATTACAAAAGCTTGTTTTAATTACAGTTGTCAAAGACTACGTTTTATGATGCATTATTGTTGCTGCCATTTCTAATTCAGAACCATTCTCCACCTTTACAAGTGGAAATGAACATCCCTCTTTTCCAAGTGATGTGTCCAGATGATTTTTTTGTGCTAAGGGATGATTTTGTACATAGTGATAGTTTTAAAAGGAATTCTTTGAGGGGAGTGGGAGAAGCATATGTTCCCAGGAATATCCGTAAGTTACTCGTGTTGCCCATCAGAATGAAGTGTGTATTTCTATGTCGAAATAGAAGGTTAAAATGTCAAACTGTGGCAGTTCATCTGTTAAATGTGGAAATGGAGAATTATTTTTATTGGGACACTCTGCGCGGTGGGTGAGGAGAGCAGTTTTGCTGTCCATAAAAATGTATGCAAATAATGAAGCTTTATCTGACTTCATCAACGTGCAAATGTGAATGCACAGGGCTGTACATGGGTGAGTGTTGTCCACTGCAGGAGGGTTTCTGGGAGAGGAACTTAGTGGATGGCAGATCCCTGGAAATATCCAAGGCCAGGCTGGACAGAGCAACCTGATGTAGCTGGAGATGTCTCTGCTTGTGCAGGGCATTGGAGTGAGATGATCTTTGAGGTCCCTTCCAGCCCAAACCATGATTCTGGGAAATGCTGGAAAATGGTTTTACAACGTGACCCTCGCAGCCTGGACCTCAGTGACACTGGTGCCAAGGAGCTCTGGAATTCACACCCAGCTCTAACCTGTGGAAGTGCTCATCCAGCAATCCTCAACTTGAAAAAGAGACGGAAAATGTCCAACAATGTGGTGGTGAAAAGTCATGGTTTGAGACCTGCTCTCCTGCAGTCCCGGTGCATCCCGCTCATCCCGACCTGCCAACAGATCTCCTGTGGGATGGTGGTGCTCATGGAGCTGCTGCCACTTTCTCTTGCCCAGTAATCCATTAATCTTCCCTTCAGTGTGCACAGGCTTGTCCTGAGGCCTGCAGATATTCCATGTGAGCTTTCCCATGAGAGCCTTCAGTGCTGCAGTCAGCATTTCCTTTGGCAAATCTCCTTCATCTCATAAATCCGGCGTGACAGGAGCTCTGCCACCCCCAGACCCAGTGCCAGGTCTGAAATCCCTGGATGAGCCTTGGAAAACTCAGTTCCTTGGTGTCCACCTACCCCATTCCCTGACATTGATGGGGTGTGAGGAGATGACCCTGAATCAAGACCTTCAGAGGACTTCCAGGTGCTGGTGACAACTAAAAAATTTAAACTTGACTCTTACTTTGAAGCAGACCATTCTTTTCCAGAAAAATGCCGACTGAAGCCATCTCAGCAGTGTTCCACTGTAAATTAAGGGGATGTTAATGAATTTGGGGCTCGGAGTCAGCATCGAGGGGCAGCTCTAAACCTGGGACTGCCAAATGCTTCAAGAGCTGAGTTTGAAATCTGCCAACAAACTTCTATTAAACTACCTGACCATGTTGGGGTTTGTATCAGCTCCTTAAATTATAGCAATTTATGACCACACGCCTGGAATCTTGTTGCATCCAGCTGACCAGATTCTTTCATTTGTATTTTTAAATTTAATTATTAAACACACGCTTTCAGTCAGCTGCTTCTTTGCTCTGTTCTACCTCCCAGAGGACAAAATAAATGTGCATTTGTTGTACCCAGTGTGAGCAGGGCTTGGCTTTGTCACAGGGTGGCTCTGCAGGTGTCCCTGCAGCCAGGTAAGAGGCAATTCCCAGGAATTTTTTTGTAGGGAATTTTTTTGTAGGGAATTTTTTTGTAGGCATCCATTTTTCCAGTGGTGGCAACTCCTGCCAGTGTTGTGCCAAATCCAGGTGCTACTTTTGAAAACAAAACCCAGCTTGGCCTTCAAATCTTGGTCCAACTTCCTCATGATTCTGAAGAACCTGTATTTAATATTAATGATCTATTTTTGGGTATTAAATTTGGGTGGATTTGGGAAGATGGGCTCCCAAAGGTGGCCTTTTGAAGCTGTTCTTTAGAGAACACCCAAGCAAAGGTTTTGTTTATCAGTTTCTTCATGAAGAAGCAACAAACCTGTTCCAGTATCTCATTTACACCTAAAGTGCAGCATTCAGGTAATTGAATACATGGCTATTCTTAATTATCTTCTTGCAGCTCATTGATATTCACAGGGATCTTGATGCTACAGCCCCATAAATATAATATTACTTTACAGGTTTTTATTTTGGCACTGAATTCTCCTCTATTGGCATATTTATAGTCTCCTGTATAAATGAATAATTTTATTTATTTTTTATTCATTTGAACTTCGCTGTGTCTGCGTTACTGTACAAGAGTCAGGGGTGGAAGAAACTCCTTTTTTCTGAGTTTCTCACCTGCCTACCAAATCTTCCAGTTACTTTCAAAATGTAGGGAATATGTTTGGATAAATATATTAAAATTGTTATTATTAATTAGTATTTTGATAATGCTTCTAGTTTATCAGTATAGATCAGGGCAATGAGCAGCGTGGCTGTAGAGCCACTGTCCCTTTAGTGCAGTAAAACCCAGTTTTGGGTTTGATGACCAATCATTGGTTTGATGACCAATTATTTTGGGGCGCAGGGAAAAAAGCCACAAAAATCAACCCAAAAAACCAATGAAGTTTCCAGGGCAAAATCTTCCATTCAGATAGATATCCTTGGAATAAATGTTATGGCATTTCCCTGATCAGATTATCATGCATATATATGTATATATAAAAATATAAATCTAGTGCCATTAAATAAATGCATTTATCTCTTTTAATGGTACTTGATAGCAGAGGATAAGAAGGATAAGAGGACAGAGGAGAAGGATTTAAGCTCAGCTGGACGTGGGGGATAAGGATGGAGTTTGTCTCTTCCATCATTGCTGTGCCCTTGACCTGTTGTGTTGTTACACCCTGAAAAGCTCTGCCCTTGTGGATTGTCAGAAATGGGGGGAGTGAGGGAAGTCAGGATGCTCCTGCCTGGCTTTTGTTACATCCATTGCCTTTCCAAAGTCAGTTTTAGTTTCAGTTCATCAATAGGATCGTGGGATACACGACTGAATTGTAAGAACTAAAATTTAACTGCGAATTATGGGATATTAATTGTATGTTTTCTGTGTTGCTGGCCTGTTTAACTACATTTGCACAAAAGGAGTGTTCTGGAGACCTTCCATGTTTTAGGGATCCTGTGGTGGTTAGACATGGAATATTTGTGTTGGGTACCCATGAAGATGCCTCGCAGGTATGGAATATTAGATATGGAATGTTAGATATGGAGTATTAGGTGTTCTGGCACAGGTTTCCCAGAGAAGCTGTGGCTGCCCCTGGATCCCTGGAAGTGTCCAAGGCCAGGTTGGACGGGGCTTGGAGCAGCCTGGGATAGTGGGAGGTGTCCCTGCCATGGCAGGGGAGGCACTGGGTGATCCTTAAGGTCCCTTCCAACCCAAACCCTTCCGTGACTCCATAGTTGGGAGCGGATGGTTTTGGGAACACAGAACCAGCAATGAATTTCCAGCTGTTCCATAAGCACCAGGTCTGGGAGGTCATCAGGGGTTGTCTGTAAGAAGAAGCAAACCGTGATCAACACCAAACATGGTTGTTTGGCTGTGGAATATTTTGTGTCATGAGCTTTGGAAAACCTGTAATTAGTGATTTAAATGCTGATTTAAATGCTGGTGGACAGGCCGTGAGCTCTGTGACTGATGAAGAGGGAGAGACTGACCAAGGACAAGGTTTGGTTCATCCAGTTACAATTAAATGTGGCTTTTTGGGGTCTTTTTGGTGAAGTTGCATGAAAAACCCCCAAAATTTCCAAGTAATTTCCTGTGTTTGTCTAGATATGCCTTCATGCATGTGGGGGTTTGTTTGCATTCTTTCTATTCACCATTATGTAAGAAATTAAATTTGAATTTTTAAATTTTTACATGCTTCAGGACATAGAAATAAAGGTAAGTAGTTGAATAAGGAACAACAAACAATCCAAACTTCGCAATGCATTCCTTGGGTATTTGCAAAAAAAAAAAAAAAACCAAAATAATCTTGACAAAGGGAATGAAGTTCTGCATCTGTGCAAGTCTAGCACAAGATGTGGTGTAGTTGTTGTAATGACCAGTATTAGATAATTATTACTCACTAAAGATACTTTATTTAAAAGTTTTGAACTTGGACTGTATTTGCATTGATAATTTTGGTGTAAAATCCTTCATAGCTTGTTAAAAATCACTTGCCTGGTATTACACTGGAGAACTTACAGCTTTTTATATTTTTGATATTTTTTCTCTCTGCATGTCTGCTTTTTTAATGCATTTAATAATTTTTAAAGAGTCCCATTAATCCTAGATATTGGGAAATACTGCAGAGGAAAAGCCAAAAATATCAATTTGCTGGAAGCAAGTCTCTTAAATGAACACGCAAGGCATATTGGTATTAAAAATAAAAATATTCACAATTATTCTGTATGATGTTAGATTATTGGACAGGGGAGTGATCCTTTGGTAAGGGTTTCAACTTACGGATACTTCAGCCAGTCTGGGAGTTTCCAGAGGGCTGGTTCCTAATTAAAGAGGAGAGTTTTAGATGTACTTTTTAACAGATTTGTAAGGATTTGGTTCTTCCCAAATGCTCACGTGTTTACAATTAGGTTTTCCCAAGTTCAGAAGTGATTTGCCAAATTAATTCAAATCAAAAACTAAAGATAAATCTCAGCCTGGTGCGTTTTGGTCCCGTTCTCGCGACGTTTCCGACTCCGCTTGGACCCACTCGGGCACAGCTGTGGAGGAGGGAAGGAAAAAGCCCAAGTGCAGTGGACAAGATCCTTGATCCAGTTTTCTCCCCCTGTTTCCTTTTTTAGGCCAAGCAGCTGGAAGAGAAGGACAGGGAGCTGAAGAAACACGATGCCTACTACAAAGAGCAGCTGGCTCGGCTGGAAGAAAGGGTGAGGCCTTTTTCTCCCTTTAATGAAGAGTTTTCTGTTCATTTCTGCTGCTGGTTGTGTTCTACTCATAACAAGATGACTTTTTTAAGGAGATAAAGATTAAAACTGTGGCCAGAAGGGTTATTTTTGTATTCCTGCTACTGTTTCTGGCTTAATATTGACAAGGTGGAAGGTTTGATGGTGAGAATATTGTTTTCTTTACTAACTAAGTTCTCACATTCGCAGTGGGATTTCATCTGTCAGGGTAATTACATACAGAGAAATAAAATAATGAGGTTATTTTACACCAACACTGATGAAGAGCCAGTGGGAGTGAAGAAGTGTCACCAAGTAAAAAAATTAAAATTAAAAAAACCCCCAACAAACTAAAAAAAGTGAAATGTGAAGGGTCGTGGTGAATTTCTGCTTTCATTAGATGGAGTTAGTAATTCCTCCATCACTATGTGGAGAGTTTAATTTTAAATCCAAATTTATACCATGTTAAAAAGCATTGCTGAGTCTTTTTCTCATAACAGACTTGAAACTAAACTGTAGAGAGCAGCTTGGTGAGCTGTGGGATGTGCTTACAGTGGTTTAACATATTGCTGGTAACAGTCCTGTTCTTTGTAGGGTGTTATTTTATAGGATCTTAATTTCAAATAATTACTTCTGTCATCATTTTCTGTCTCCCAGGTTGGTTGTAACCTCCAGCCTGAATACATTTGCCTCCTTTACCCCTCTTCCTTCTTCCTGAGCTTATATATTGTTGATTAATATGGATTTTTTTTTTAAAGTTAGTTATGAAAATTATTAATAAGATGCATATTCATTTATGCAGCTTAGCAGGCTAGAAGAAAACCCCTTGTTTTTGTGGATTAGGGAGAAGAACATGAATTATCAGTGTGTATAATTGGTCTTAATGAATATTTTAAGTAGAGGGTATATCTGATACCATCTCAATGTTTTGCCCTGCCTTTTTGAAGCTGACATTAATGAAGTTCATGTTCTTGGCAATGAAAAAGAGTTTGAAAGGATGAGGGGAAATTAGTTTAATGATTCTAAATCAGTGCATTATTTAAACAGCTAAAAATTAAGATCCTTCATGAAAAAAAAATCCACAGAATACCTTCCTTATTCTCCAGTAACTGTCTGGTATTGGAGGAAAAAGCATCTGAGGGATCTCATCCAAACTGGCTCCTTTTGGGCGGTTGTGCCTGTGCTCTTAGGATGTGGAGGACCTGGAGTAATTCATGGCAAAGGATGTGTGATAAACCCTGGATGTTTGAAAGCTTTTTCTTTGACCTTTTTAAGGTGCTATGCAGCAGCAGTAAGATGTTTTTCTTAGTTACTTTTCACATTCAGGTAGGTCGCTGGTACAGAGCCTTCACTTGCTGCTGTTCAGTGAAGACTTCCAGTGTGGAATCCCATTTTAACAAGTGTGTAAACACGTCCTCGTGGTGTGCAAGGGGGATAATGAACTTTAAATAACTTTATTTGAGTGCTGCTGGAGTGTCACCCCCAGGTGACGTGAAATAGCCGAGTTCTGCCAGCTCTTGGTTCCTCTGCTCGGGCTTGGAAGTCTCCAGGACTACAGCAGGTGGTTCTGAATTCCTTGGCTTACAGCATGGATCACGTGTGCTCTGTCTTCAGAGTGGAGCTTTAGTGATCCCAAGCCTTTTCTTTTCACTCTGACTTCTGATTTGTGAGGTGAAACCCCTCTGCTTTGCCGAGTTGTCACCCAGTTTGTCACCGAGGTGTTTCTCCTACACAAAAAATGGTGTTCCAGCTCTGAAAGGAGAGAACTCTGTGTTCTGAATCTCACTTGGAATTTCTTCAGGGATGTGGAGAGTGCAGGATGAAAAGCTGGGCAAGCAGAGGGGTCACAGCTCCTGCAATCCCACCTTCACCGAGGCTGGGCCCTGCAGCCCTCACTGAGGTCACCTGTGAGCTTGCGAATTTTGAAGACTGGGGTGGAAGTGGAGCTTCAAGAAAAAAGGGAAGGTGTGGAAATGACAGAGGATGAAAAGAGGCTGATTGGTTATTCCTAAACTGGTCCTGCTTTCAGTGGAAGGTGCACAGAGACAGAGCATGGGAAGCTCAGAACAGGAGGTGGGGTTGGGAGCGAGTGGAGCTCAGAGAATTAATGTCAGGCTGAAGAAATGTGCAATATGAGTCTGTCACCTGTGACAAAGAATGCTAATTACAGTCTCAGATCATTCCTACATCAAATAAGCACACTTTAAAAACACTTCAGTTGTGCCTCTGTGGTGTTTCTGTCCGTTGCATCATCGAGTGTCAGAGCTCATCTCGATGATTAATTGGCTTTTTGATTATTTAGCGTTTTCAATTAGAAGCTTCGTATTTGTGTTCTTCAGTGCTGCTGAAAAAACAATGCGGACGTTGATAATAAAGGGAGATGACAACAGAACAGATTAGTGTCAGCACAGCGTGCTCCTTATGGAGAAAATTATCCATATTCAGTGCCAGATGAAGTCTGTCAATTCTAAAATATTTCGGTGACTGAGGGAAGATGCTCAACCTTTAGAGGGTATTAATACAGGACAAAATAACTGTGCACCAGTGACAGCTGTGATACTAAAACATAAACAGTTCTATTCTCCTGGGGAATATCTGTTCATAAATTTGGTTTATGTGCTAAAAACCTTTTGATACTTCCCAAAACCCAGCAATTCCCCTAACAGCTGCCAGTGTTTCTAGGTCAAAGATAGCACATAAGCTATTAGTTATTACATGCTCCACAGCAGCAGAGCACTGGGAGAGGCTTTAACAAAGGAGTTAAGGAGGAACCTTCCCATGCTCTGGATCTGACTGGGATGTGGAGCTGTTATTTAGTGTTCGCACATTAAACTTTGAGGGGAAATTTGTTGCTGTTTTTCATTTTCCTCTGAAGGGCTGACGGTGCTTCCTGACTGCAGCAAAACCCAGAGGTGACAGTGGTGAAGTCACTGAGCTCTGTGTGCCCCACTCTGTCTCATTATTTAGTAACAAGGGCAGGGTCCTGCACGAGG
>WBMZ01014525.1:0-98761 GCA_013400975.1 Atrichornis clamosus
GAGCGGCCGCTCCCCCTGTCCCGCTCGCCCTGCGCGGCGGGTCGGCCGTGCCGCGAACGGCGGCGGCGGGGCCGGGCGCCCCGGGGCCTGTTCGAGTGGCCCCGGGGAGCGGTGGATGCTGCGGACCGACTGCGCGGTGGCCGGGGGCGGCGGTGGATCACCGCAGCCGCGCAGTCCCCTCCGGTGACAGGGTGGTAGAGTGCCGGCAGCCGAGGAGTATCGCGTCCTGCTGCTGAGCTCTCCTTCCCGAGCTTCCTCACTTTCCTCGTTGGAGACAGCGAGACCTGCTCAGGTCCCTGCGGCGGAGCGCGGTGGGGAAGGCCCCGGCCGCGGGGAGCGGCGGGCGCTCGGGTCGGCTCTGGAGCGGCGTTGCCGCGGGGTTGCCTCCGCAGACGGCCCCGGGCCGCTTCACCTGCCCTGCCTGCAGGTGCTGCTCCGCCTTGTACACACGGTCGTCTCCTGGCCGCGGGAGCTTTAAGCAGACCGCGGTCGCACAGAGCGGTTCCGTCCCGCGTGGCCGTCGGAGTGCGATGCCCAAGCTGGCGTGCACGTGTAGGCCGGGATGCCGCAGGGATCCTTCTGTCTCGGTTAAGTTCAGTGTTTGCTCACCGTCAGGGTTTGATTTGATTACTATCAGCGTCGCTCCGTACACATGAGCATTATTTTGAAAAACTCGCCTTTCCTTCCATTAATTCTGTTGTGAAATTATGGAGACTTTATCATTGTCTACAGCTACCTGAAAGGAGGCTGTATCCAGGTGGCCGTCGGCCTCTTCTCCCGGACAGCCAGTGACAGGATGAGAGAAAATGGCCTTAAGCTGTGCCAGGGGAGGTTTAGGTTGAACATTAGGAGGAATTCCTTTTCAAAAAGAGTGATTAGATATTGGAAGGGGCTGCCCAGGGAGGTGGTTGGAGTCATGGTGCTTGGAGGGATTTAAGTACAGACTGGACGTGGCACTGAGTGCAATGGTCTAGTTGTCAAGGTGGTGTTCATCACAGGTTGGACTCGATCTCAGAGGTCTATTCCAACCTAATTGATTCTGTGTTTGAAATTCAAACAGAAGGTTTGTGTATTCCAAGACACTTCCTTTGGCTTTCATTAATTATGAATTAGTGTTTGTTTGTTATTATGTTTTTATTTGGGTTTTTTTCCCAAGGGCCTTCTAAAATTATTCAGAGTTACAGGAATTCTGTCCTGTTCCAGCATAAACCCCTTTAACATTAGGATGTGGTGTACTGGATTTAGTAGCCTGGAATATTTTCCTCTCATCTTCCTACATTTCTTGAAAAGTTGTATGCAGAAGCTGAGTTGACACGAATATCTATATTGTCAAATTGTAATATGAGGTGATCTATTGCTGTGTTCAGGCTCCTTATAAAAAGTCTTTTCTTTAAAAACACTTACTACTTGTTTGAGTGTTTAATTATCAGCAGTAGTTTTGAGTATGCAGTTATTAGTTTCCCAGTGAGTCTAATATTCCGTAATTTGCTTCTTCATATGTACTATTTGGCATGTGTACTTTATTTTCTGGTATTTTATCCACAAAATCTGTTCTGTTCCCAGGTTCAATCAAGGAGTTGGATGTGTATCTTGACTTAGGTTTGCAGTTAGTCAAAATCAATAAGACTCTGCACATAGTTTGGTGATTGGTTCCACTGAAATGCACTAAGGGTTCTTCTGCAGGCAGTTTGTATATGCAGGTCCCAGGATGCAAAGTTTCCTAGGAAAATAAAATATTTCATACTAGTAGGAAGGTCACTGGGGGCTTCAGAGGACAGAACTTGATAGCTTGGGCTCTAAACCATGTTTTATGTAATGGCAGCTTTAGACTAGCCATGTGTCAAATATGCTTTAAGTTTCATGTCTGTATAGGCTTTGAAAGGAAAGAAGAATTTTATGTGTGTTTACCTCACACCTGCCCCTAAATCTCCCCGTACTTCCTGCACTTTTGTTTATGGAGGTTTGGGGGTTTTTTGCTGTCTCCTTCCACCCCCATCTTCAAAGAATTCTACTGCTTCTCAGTTTATATCAGTCCCACAAGATTCTGAGTAACAGCTGTGAAATGAAACATTCTTGTTGATCTTTCTCTGTAGCTGTCTGGCAAAATTAGATCTAGTACAAGGCAATCCTTCATGTCCAGCATTGTGTGATGGCGCAGGAATTGGAGAGACTGTAAAGCTGATACTTTTGAACAGTTTGAGTTCATAGTCCCTATGTTTGTGTCCCGACATTTTGTAATTTTAGCTGTTGCTGCGCAGTGAAATTTTAGTGTGGGCCTTTGGTGTTGTAATGTGTATTGCTGACTGATTTATTTCATCTTGCAGATACTGAAAATACTGTTGAGAAAACGGCAAAATGAGTAGTCGTCGAAAACGTGCACCTCCATCGAAGGTGGATGAGGAGAAGAAGAAAAAGCTCTGCTGGAATATGCATGACGACCGGAGAAATGAGATGGTGACATTAGATGATGAAGTAACTAATGAGGACCACGTTCCAGTTCCAAGCACTTCTACATCCTTCATTGTTATAAATGATGATAGCACTGATGAAGATCTCGTACAAAAAGAAGGCAGTGGCTCAAAATCTGTTAAGTTTTTGACAGTTAATGATGAAGAAGACTCTTACTCCATCTTGACTCCTGTGTCTGTGCAGCTAAATATTATAGTCTTGCCATACCGTGCAGATAGGTCCTGGAAGGCTTTATTGGGAGAATTTGCTCTTCGTCTGCCTTCTGAGCAAATTCTGACTGACGAATTCCGTGAAAGGAGCTTTACTTTAATGAGAGGAGACTCTGATGATGAGCTGCAGGTCTGTGTTCATGAGAGAAGTGAAGAAGAGTACAGTAATGAAACTAAAGAATACCTGGGCGCTTATGAACAACGTATTTTGGTGGAACCAACTTTAAGTGGTGAAATACTGGAAGGCCTGAGATGGTTGCAAAAGAAAAAGATAATTGGACTTTATCAAAGACCTGGAGAGGCTCAGGCTTTAAAGGTATGCATTTATTATACTTGTTTTGCCTTTTGAAGGTTCTTTTTTTTTGTTTGAAATAGAAAATAAAAACTTCTGGAAAACAAAGTCTGGCAGCTGCCATATATTTATAATGTGATGAAATTGTGTAGTTTCTACATGTGTTGGTAATGTTTTCAGTGTGATTTTTCCTAAACATATATTTTTATTTTTCCACCATTATCAATGAGTTATCTGAAGAAATCACAGAAGCTTTTAGCTGCAATTCCTCTTCATGGTGTTTTTAATAGATTTATTATATCTAGCTATACCTGCTAGTTTTCAAAGCACTGTTGTTACTTTCATGCTCTTCTGTTTATAATATTCTTGCCATTTTAACAGTTAATTAAATTATTAATTATATAACCCTTTCACAGGTTGGAATTTACCTTCTTGAAGCTGGGTTGAGTAAACCAGAGTTTCTCAGTGATGGAGGTGGAAGACCCAAAAAAGCTAATCAGATGATTCAAAAACTCATGGAAAAATTCTACAGTTTTTTAATTCCAGGTAATGCAATGAAGTTGGTTGTTGATGAATAGGAACAGTTTTTGTTATTAAACCTTGTCTTGTGTAGTAGTTTCAAATGTAAGGGAAAATAATAGTTATTCCTGCCATCTAGAGCAACTTTTATTTTCAAGATAATGTTATTAGTTAATTCACTCAATATTATTATCTGACCATTTATCATATGCTAATTAGTTTATGCTGAAGTTAGAGGTGATAATATTTCTTCTCTACAAATAAGGCACTGAAGCACAGAGATGTTTGAGTCCTTAATTTTTGGGAGTAAATACAGTTTTCACTGATTCATGTGGGATATTTGAACAGATCTACAGTAGTTGGTCTGAGTTACACAGGAACTGTTTAAAAGAACCAGGAATTAAATTTGGAAAACTTGTTCCCGGGTTGGTGCCTATCACACAACTGCAGCAATAGATTTCTGTTTGGTTTATATTGTAAAGCAGTTACAATGTAAAATACTACAGAAAGCAGCTTTATGACAGTCTTAAGAATATACTACTGCAAATTGACAGATGTGGGCCTTGTTACCATTTTAGAATTAAAAATATGTTTGCTATATTATCCTTAGTAGTAATATAAATCTATAGGGTGATAAATGATGACTTCATTGTCATGGCTTAGGAAATTTACAGGAAAAAAAAAAACCCCAAACAACATTTGTCTTGTTTCTGCGTGTAGGATTGATTCAAAATGTTAACTGAAGACTGATTCAATGAGAGTTACTGTAGTATACTGAGTTTCAGTGTTCTTGCAGAAGTGACAGAAGCCTAGCACCCCTCCAGTATAACTGTACTTAATTAGAAAAGGCAGAACTGTATAAAAAATTAGGTAACTTGCTAAAGAGAAGCTAAAAGGACAAGCTAGCAGAATAAAATCTGAACATCCTTTCTTGCTGCGAACAACAAATGTGCAACTGTAAGGAAAGGCTTGAGATGTACAAAGGGATGGGCCAGCATAACTAAGTGGGGAAGGGAAGGTATTGCACATAAGAAATCTTCTTTCCAAAAACTGAAGTCATCTGACTGACACAAATATGTCAGTTTAGGTTTTAAAGCACAGTAAAGCCGATCCTAGAAGAGGTCTGAAGAATAAATAGTTTAAGATACAGAAATGAATAATAATGGTTTTAAATCCATTAGGTGAAATGTATTATCATAAATGCATTAGAAGCAGAATAGTTGCCAGAGAATCCATAGACTTTAGATGTCTAAGGCATATGATAGAGTGCTGAAATTAAGTAATGCTATAGCAGAAAGCACAGTTTTCTTCTTTGTATATCTTCTCGTTGTGGAAGAGTTGAGGAAAGAGATTGTTTATGAAGAAAATGACTGGCGACTTATTTTGAGAGCCAAAATAATTTTCTACCAGAACCTGGGGCATTTGTCTTCAGTACACTAAAGGATATATTTATGTGGACTATGTAGCTTACTGGTGGAGGGCACTTTCTGAAAGGGAAGACGTGCCCTTCAAAGTTACTGGAGCAAGAATGTGGACCTGAGTAATGAATAAATTCCTCTTAAACATTTCTAACAACTTAGTCTCTGTTTAAATTCCACCTTTTTTTTTTTTACAGAATTACTTGAGCTTTTTGAAAATTACATCTAATTATGAATTTTAACACTTGCCAAAATCCATCTAACGTGAAATTTACACAACAACATTCCAACATGAAGTTTCTTTTTCCCCCTGTTGATGAGCAAATTCTCATGCTGATGGAGTTGTGCACAAGCATTTACACAAATAAGGGACGTGACCCCTATGCCAACATTTAATTTTTATATATTTGTTTTCCTCACTGTACTCTGTTAATTCTGTTAATATCCTTCTAAATGGTTTTGAAACTTTGTGGCAGGAAGTCCATCTGAAGTTATAGCAAGCATAGCATAGATGTATTAAGTAATCTGAAAAAAAAGGTGACAAAATACTTAATATGGAATCATAAAATCATTGAATCATTTAGATTTTAACCCAGCACTGCCAAGTCAACCACTTAACCATGTCTCTAAGTGTCACATTTACCTGTCTTTTAAATATTTCTAGTGATTGTAACTCAACCACTTCCCTGGGCAGCCTGTTCCAATGCTTGACAATCCTTTTAGTGAAGAAATTTCCCCTACTATCCAGTCCAACATTGCCCTGGTGCAAATTGAGGCCATTTCTTTTTGTTCAGTTACTTGAGAGACCGACCCCAACCTCACTATACAACCTCCTTTCAGGTAGTTGTAGAGTGGACTAAGGGCCCCCCTCATCTGCTCTTTGCCCATGCTGAATAACCCAAGGTTCCTCCGCTGCACCTTGTAAGGGTTGTGTTCCAGACCTGTCACCAGCTTTGTTGCTGTGCTCTGGATGTGCTCCAGCACATCCACATCTTTCTTGTAGTGAGGAATAATTGAATTGTAATTGAGTACAGTCTCCTCACAACATGCTTGTAGTCCTTCTGAGTTGCCAGCCCCTTCTTCCAAAGGTCATAAGCTCTCTTTTTTCCCTGAGTTTCAGCCAAATCTCCCTGTTCAGCCAGGTGTTCTCTACCATCTTATCTTTGGGCACATGGGGATTGCCTGCTCATGTATCTTTAAGATTTCATTCTTGAAGATTGTCCTGCCCCTTTGCCCTTCAGGACTGCCTCTCAAGGGACTCCGTCAACCAGACTCATAAACAGGCCAAAGTCTGCTGTAGTAGTCCAAGTAGCAGTTCTGCTGGCACCCCACCTTACCTCTCCAAGAACCAGAACTGTATCATTTCATGATTGCCATACCCGACGGCCTCCAGCCATCACATCACCTGCCAGCCCTTCTTTGTTTGCAGACACAGACAGCGCATCCTGCTGACTTGCTCACCCTGCAATCACCTTCCCTGCTGACTTGCTCACTCTGCAGAATATGGAGAAGCTGCATGAGTTTTCAAAATTGATTGTAGACTTAACCACCTTTTTGAGAAAATTGTTTGGAGAGATTTGTTTGCTTTAATAAATAGCCTGTTTTATAATGGCTTGTTTCCTGTATCTGCTGTATAGTATTACATGCTGCTTGCAGCTTCAGTGAGCACACAGGCATAAATTGCTTACAGATCCAGCAAGTTGCTTTCTTAATATGAAAAAAACCATAGTCGTTATAATTAAAAGTAAAAAAAAGACGAGATTAAAATGTCTTTGAATTGTTGTCTGTTCTAGTGAATGGTAAATGGTTCAGGTTTTGTTTTCCCATAGTGTAATGGAACTATAGTAGCTGGAAATGTCATGTGTCTTCCATTTACCTTCAGTTTTCTTAAGAAGAATAAATCCTTTGTACAAAGATGGTTTTGGTATTTGTATGTATTATTTACTACCTTATGTGAGGCAACAAGTTTTCCATTAATCTAGGCTGTTTTCATTAATGCAGATACTGTTATACAGCAATCTGGAAATGGAAAGATCCTACTGCAGATGCAATAGCAGAACTGTAGTTCAGTCATTGAAGGAATTAAGTAGAGTACTTGAAAAGCATCAGAGGAACTGAATTTTTAGATAGTACAATACCATCTGTTTCCCAAACGTAAAAAAGTTTAAGGTGAGAATATGTATTCAATGTAAATGAATTACATTTTGAAATGGTTGAAAGCATAATTAAATATTGACTGTTGAATAAGTAACTGAGACAGGGGTAAATTTCCCTAGCATCCTTTAAAAAATCCCTGTGGTACATAGAACCATTTAATCAAGGAAAAGAAATGTCTGAAAGAATGAACAAAAAAAGAAAGGTATATACAAAAAAATCCAATTGTGTGGAAAAAAAATTTACTTCAAAGTATACTGTAGTTTTTGCTCCCCTATAAAATTCTGGATAGACTTAGTTTATATAGAAGTCAATTTATTCTTAAAATGTGAGATTTGAAGACTGTTATTTTAGCAAGTATAATGATAGGTGTCGTTATAGATCAAATTCACTGATCAAAGTTACACTTTGCAGTCACTCTAATTTTCTGTTCTTTTCCTAGAGTGAGGGATATGTGTTAGAGGATCCCTTTGAATGGTTTCTTTAATATATAAAGCTGAGTGCTTAGCTTGGTGCTTTTCATTTGGCTGCACCATTAATAACTCTACATGTGCACTCTGATTGCACATGTAATTACACATCTTGTATATATAGTCTTCATGAATATATAGAAACTTAATGTCTTTCAGAATTCTCTTTTACCTCGTGAAGCACTGGAATTATTCCCTTGATTTCAAAGGATTAGGGGAGGGCACTGATGGCTGCAGCATGTAGGCACATCATTTCCTGCTGTTTGTTTTGAAAATGATTCTTCACCTTCACCATCCATTTGAATGAAAGAAAGCTTTCACTTTTCGTGAAAGAAAGTCCTAATAGCAGCTCCTGAACCTTATTTTAAGATAAAGCTTTCTGGTGTTTGTGCCAGGTACATCTCTACTTTGTTAGCCTGAGGCATCGGAATTATAATTTGATTTAAGTGTGCCTGCTATTAGCTTTTTAATTGGAATTTTAAATATATTTTAAGGTCATTTTATGCTGAAAATGATGGCTTTGACTTGCTTTCAATTTTTTTTTTTTTTTGAGAAAAATTCTGCAAGCTGTCATATCTCCAATGCTAGGTAGGGTTAGTATTAGTCTGTATTTTTTTTATACCAATGTTTTTAATTTTAGACCTAAATCACTGTTAAAACCTGTCCTCTAAGTCTTTCGTTTTCTCATCTTATGTCAGTTTCCTAGAATGCTGACCCTTGAACTTTTAATGATTTTTTGTTATAAGTTGTTAAAGTTCTTTGTATGCCCATATATCCAAATTTTTAAAAAATGTTCAAATCCTCAACAACCCACTATGTTTTTCTCTTTTCTAAAAGGTCGTTGACCCATATTAAGATTTAAATCTGAAATGTGATACTTGTGATTTTGTACCAGTTGGAAATGTTTAGTGGAAGGTCTTTATTAAATAAATAAGATCTGTTCATTCTATGCCTGAATTCCAAAGAAGGAATCTTGCAGGTTAATAATACATCTGTGATAACCATAGCATGTTAACTTTCAGGTGTCCTGGTTTCAACTGGAATAGAGTTATTTTTCTTCGTAGTAGCTGATCCGGTGCAGTGTGTTTGGGTTCAGTGTGAGACTTTTTGCAACACACTGATGTGCTGCTTGTTGCTGAGTGATGCTTACCCCAAGTAAAGGACTTTTTAATCCTTGCTTTGCTGGTGAACAGGTGCGCAAGAAGCTGGGAGGGAGCAGGGCCAGGACGGCTGGCCTGGACTGGCCAAAGGGATATTCCATAGAATATCACGCTCAGTTTATAAATTGGTGGGAGTTTGCTGGGAGCCACCAGCTCAGCCACTTGGGGATAGGCTGGGCATTGATCAGGTGGTGGTGTGCAATTGTATTGTGCGTCACTTTCGTTTCTTGGGTTTTGTTGATCTTTCCCTTTTTCCTTTTCATTGCTATTACTATTATTATTGTTGTTTTTGTTGTTATTATTGCATTGTTTTACTTTTTTAAAATTATTAAACTGTAAAAGCAGTGCACATTGTTACCTACTGCTGCTAGCTGAGTCAGGTGCAGTCATGACATATGTTTAAATGACATTTTGCTTTGCTTGTTTTCATGTGTGTTGACTAAATATGTTGCAGCAAAATTTACTGAAGTGTTGTCCCAAGTTGATTGATAACGCATCTCTTGAATTATTTGGTGTATGTAGATGAGCTGGAGGAAGATGAGGAAGAATCTGACATAGAACTAGAGCGACAAAATATTGAAGAGCTTTATGACTTTGTAAGGCACACCCATCAGCAGGATATCCAGTTACTGAGAAAGGATGTGCAGCATCCTGCATTAATTCCCATTCTGAGGCCATACCAAAGTGAGGCTGTGAACTGGATGCTTCACCGAGAGAACCACACAAGCACTCCAAGCAGTGGCAAGTATATGGATCTGAAAAACTTGCATAATTGAGGAAACTGTAATTCTATTGTCAGCAATGATGTTTTCTTGCTGTTTGATTAGGAGTTTTGTTAATTATTTTGTTACTATTTTCATAAAAGCTGCTGTTTGGGTAGTACACTAAATGATAAGCTAGGTCTTGCTGAACATCAGTTGATGTATCGGTCATGAAGCTCTGTGGGGATTGAACTTTCTATCTCTAAATGTTACAATAAGGCTGAGTAATTCTAAGGAGTGTGCAGTATAGGGAAACCTCACCATAGTAACATGAACACTTTCTCCACAGAAAACGCACTGCACTTCTTATGGCGGGAGGTGATCACTCTGGATGGAGTAAAAATCTTCTATAATCCATTTACTGGCTGGTATGTTTTTATAGTTATTCTTTCCAAGGACACCTCAGGGTTGTTCTTTGTGAAAACCTTATTGGTAGCTTTATCCTGAAGGATATACCTCCATAACTTGTTTTCCAGTTAACAACTTAAGAATTAGAAAAGTGATATCTTTAATTTGAAAAAAAGGACAAAACTGGAGTATGTAATACCCAGACAAGTATGTAGATCTCAAGTTGAAGATTTAATTATTAAAGCTTTTTTTTAAAAAAAAATCGGTAATTTAGTGGTTTAATATTAACATTTTTTTAACTTAGAGCATTGGAGGCTTTGGCCTCTGATCCAGTGTTTAAATTAAAGTCTAAAGGAAGGGGGCAGCATAATGCTTTTTAGTAATGCTAGGTATTGCATTACTAAGTCTGTTTCTCTTGTCTCATTAATTTGGTTAGAATAAAACCTTTTGATTGCTACTTTGCTTTTTATGTTTCCCTATATAGCTTTCAGATCTTTGACACATAGGAATACAAAAGTATGTCAAATTTTTTGAAACTAATATTATGATGTGCTAAAGTTAGCAGGGCAAGGCCTACTAGGAGGTGGAAAAAATCTAAAAATTTTGGCATACAAATTTGTCTTGGTCAGGCTTATACACCCAAAAAGCTTGCTAGCTTTTGTTAATCTTGGCTTACAAATTTGTTAGATAGTGCCTCACATTACAAACTTTGCCTTGCTGAAGCTATGCTGTGTGTGCCTGAATTCGCGCTTCTCTGTCACACCATTCTGTGGTTACTGGCTTTCATTGGGTATGCTTTTGAATTTTAGTATTATCCGTGAATATCCAACTGCTGGACCACAGTGGCCTGGAGGTATTTTGGCAGATGAGATGGGTCTTGGAAAAACTGTAGAAGTCTTGGCTCTTATTCTGAATCATACTGGACCAGATATTAAACAAGATGATCTGACATTACCTGAGGTAAGGAAACCAGGAGGAGAGCTATTATGAAGAAAAAGCTTTCAGAATTAATGCAAATGCACTTCTTTTGACTTTATTGCTTTCTGGTTTTTAAAGGTTTGTATTTAAAGCTATATTACAGTGAAAGTTCTTCCCTTTCCCTGTCCTTTAATAGGACATGATACTTGGTGGCATAAACGGTGGAATAGTTTGCACGAGAAGCAGTTGATACTTTGCCATTGTTCAAGGGTGTTATCAGCCAACTGCGCTGCTAATACAGCTTGCACAGGATTCAGGAGTGAACAGATATGTAATTTTGTTTGCTATGTTTGAAGTCATTTTCTCCTTCACTTCATTATATTGATGAGTATCAAATGTCCATTAGACATGTGTTCTGTGCTAAAATAGAGACCATTTACATTCTGAATAAAGATTTGTGCTCTCCCTCTATTTCCCTCTATTTTATAATATTGTTATTATTATATAATAAATGAGCTTATTTAGGAGCAGTTTTCCATCTTTTCACTTTCGTCAACATGCATACTGTGAAGACGTAGCATATTCACTAAACCCAAAAATTCTCTGAAGGAAGAGAACCATTATTCTTAAGTAAACTCTTTCCACTTCGTGGGTTCATGGCAGCCAGTTTCATTGTATATCTATTCATAATGACCTCCTGCCTGCTTGTAATTTTATCAGTTAAAAGGACTCAATTCTCAGCGAGAATAAGATGATTCTTAAATGTATAAGAGGGTCAGCACAAAGGAGTGTGAAGAGGGGAGTATAAACACTAAAGTGGCTGGACACCAACTGACAACAATAGGTAGAGACCACAGCTTTCAGAGAGCTGGAGTTAGTGCAACTCTTTCATGACATAAGTAGTCGGGATAGACATCTTAGCTAATACTTTGGGACCTATATAAGCAGAATTATATGACATTGCCTGTGGTTAGAAAGTAGTATTCCACTCATCCAGAAGGCTCCTTGTCATTTGTATTTTTCTTGTCTTCAAATATAAAATGTCATTGCGTGTTGTCCTGAAAACAAAAAACCAAAAGAAGTGCTTTATTCCACCAGAGACTTTCTGGATGACTCCTGTGTTGTGTAAGCCAATGTTAGTTATTCCAATTACTTCAACTCTTTGTAGGGCTCAAAGAGTATCTGGAGTTTCATTGCAGGTACTGTTTAAGAACCCTGCGGAGCAACCAGTTGGGTGGGGCAGAGTGAAATTTCAAGGGATACAGCTATAAAACACTTAATATTAGAAATATTGGCACTGCTTTTTTTTCCAGCTTTGAGATTCTTTTTTGTATCCCAGTTCTTGAGTATTCATTTCTTTGGATTGATTCACTATTTCTGACTCACTAGTCATAGAGTACAATTTTGGGAGGCAACCCCTAAAAAGAGAAGCATACTTTCTATACAACTAACAAGGGCTTTTCATCTATATTGCTTACCTCCTTTTGTGTTTCTGTGCTTTTGTGTTTTTGTGCTGAACATAGTTTGCCAAGAAACTGAACTGAATTACGCATCACTCTGTACATTAAAAATGAGCTGTCAGAGCAAATTAGAGGGATCAGAACATACATCTGTAGCAGCTCATGCTTATTTTCAAATGTGAAAAGATTAATGAAGGTCAGAGTGACTGTGAAGAGTCATGAACTAATAACTATTTAATGTTGTCTGCATTAGGGTAAGCTTGTGAACTTCTTTGTTCCACCTCAACCTTTAGAAGAAAATAAAAAGAAAAAAACAAAGGAAATGGAACCTAAGTTAAAGGAAAAAATACAATATCCCAGTAAGTATTTCTGATGATTTTTAAAATACATTTTACTTTTGGAATTGTTTTATATTGGCCACTGACTATGAGTTCAAGGTTACTCTTCCCTTCTTCAGAATGACATGATTCTTTTACTGAGCACTGTCATTTAGGATTGCATGCTACAAACAAGTGATCCACAGTTAAAAGTAAAGTTACCAACTCAGAATTCTGTGCTACAGACCTCCATGTAACTTGAGGTCTTTGTAAAGAGTTTATGCATTTAAATGAAATAAGCTGTCTTTTTTACATCTCAGTAAGAAAATTGTGTGATTTATTTCTATTGCTATCAAACATTGTCTTAAAATCGCTTCAAAATAGCAATTTGTAGAGCTACCTCAAGTAAGACATTGTCAAAACTGCTGCCGGTCTTTGCTTTGCGTTTTTTAGACAAGCACTATATTTAGAGTTCCCTTAATATGCATTCTCTGAGGTAACTTTAATTTTATCTGAGCTGTAAGTTGTTTTTTGTTTTGATTCTGCATACAGGCTTACGAGTAATGATACTAGCAGCTATAAAGGAAATGAATGTGAAGAAAGGAGCGTCCATTATTGCAATATTTAAGTACATCAGTTCTGTATATAGGTATGACACACAGAGAAATAGACGGCTTCTCAAAAGAACTCTAGAAAAACTAATCGCAGAACAGGTTGTAGAGCAAGTTAAAGGACATGGTCTGGCTGGGTCTTTCAAGCTGGGAAAGAATTACAAGGAACAGAAGAAGCGAGAAAGAACCAAAGAGCAGGTAAAACATGCTGCTGGAGTTACTTCAAAGAATGTTGCAAGGGCAGATCTTTTTTCTACCAATTGTGTGCTACTCTCAGCTGTATTTTCTGAGTGCGCTAGTTCATTGACACTGGCTTATTGGTAAAAATGAACACTGCAGCATTTGCTTTGACATTCATGAATAAAGAAGCAGAAATCATAAATAGACCAAATTTGGGTCTAAAATATTAACTACATCTGTCATAAGTCTTTTAAAACAGTGGGACTGGGAGTTGTATTGTTCTTACTGTGAAGTTCTTTTTTAAACACTGGTGAACATTAACTAAATCCTCAAACTGGAAATTGATATAAAGGTGTATGTACTGATATGTTTATATATTCATTAAAAAAAAGGTGAGGAGAAAGTTGTTTGAGTTGGAAGGGACCGTAAAAATGATCTAGTTCCAAACCTGTTGTCATGGGGACACCTTCCACTAGACGAGGTTGCTCAAAGCCCCATCCAACCTGACCTTGAACACTTCCAAGGATTGGGCATCCACATCTGGGCAACCTGTTCCAGTGTCTCACCACTCTCACAATGAAGAATTTCTTCCTAATATCTAATTGAAACCTACTCTCTTTCATTTTAAAAGTATTCCTCCTTGTCCTGTCACTATGTGCTCTTGTAAATAGTCCCCCTACAGCTTTCTTGTAGCCTTCCTTCAGGTACTGGAAGGCCATAATTGCGTCACCCTGAAGCTTTCTCTTCTTCAGGCTGCACCATCCCAGTTCTCTTAGCCTTTCCTCACAGGAGAGGTGCTCTGATCATCTTCATGACCCTCCTCTGGACTCTCTCCAACAGGTCCGTGTCCTTATGTTGGGGGTCCCAGAGCTGAGCACAGCATTCCAGGTGGGGTCTCACAAGAGTGGAGTAGAGGGGCAGGGGCCCTGCTGACCACGCTGCTTTGGATGCAGCCCAGGATACAAGTGACTTTCTGGGCTGCAGATGCCCATTGCAGGGTCATGTCCAGCCTCTCACCCACCAGCAACCCCAAGTCTTTCTCGCAGGGCTGCTCTCCATCTGTTCATCCCCCAACTTGTGTTGGTACCGGGGGCTGCCCTGACCCAGGTGCAGCACCTTGCACTTGGTCTTGTTAAGCCTCATGTGGTTCCCATGGGCCCACTTCTGGAGCTTGTCCAGGTGGCATCCCATCCTTCAGGAGTGTCAGCTGCACCTCTCAGCTTGGTGTCATCTGCAAGTTGGCTGAGGGTGCACTTGATCCCTCTGGCTGTGTCATTAATGAAGATATTAAATAGCACTGGTAGACATTAAATGTCATTGGACAAGTCTGAATGTAAAGTCTGACATTATTGCTTAATTTTCTTTGTAGGTAGCAAGGACTTCAGAAAACATTCAGAAAAAGCAGTTGATTGATGCTAAAACTCAAACCAAAGAACCAAAAAACAGTGATGTCACATCTGGAAATGTGTTTAAAACTGCTTCATGTGTGGATATCACCATGGAAGAACATGATTATTGTACAACTAGTAAAAATAAGAAGTCTGAAGCAGATTGTGAGAACTCTGTAGAAGAGAATAATGTTAAGCAGGAAACTGTGGTCCTGAAGTCTCCTGATTTGCATGGCAGCCTCCTTGTCTCCAGTGACATGAGCAGTCATCCTGATTTTGATGTTTCTAAAACTACAGCTGATGTCCAGCAGGAAATCCCAAAGGTTCAGTCTTCACATTCCCAAGAACATGCTGGCAGTAGCATACAACATACCAGTTCTGTATTTCCATTTAATACCTCTGAATATCGTTTTGAATGCATCTGTGGTGAGCTCGGATTGGCTGACTACAAAGCTCGTGTGCAGTGCCTGAAATGTTACCTATGGCAGCATGCAGAATGTGTAAACTACAAAGAAGAAAACCTGAAGAGCAGGCCCTTCTACTGTCCCCATTGCCTTGTGGCAATGAAACCAGTTCCCACAGGAGCGACTCTGATAATTTCTCCAAGTTCTATTTGTCATCAGTGGGTAGATGAGATCAACAGGCATGTAAGATCATCTTCTCTTCGAGTTCTGGTAAGATTATATAGCTTCATATTCTGGAGAGTTATTTTATCAAGGCTCAGGGCTTCCTGTCTGATATTCTTCATCAAAGTTCAGAGGTCTCTTCGTCCTCTGTGTCAGAATCCTACAGTTCTTACTGCTAGACTGATGCTTTGGTGTTATATGGTGTATCGGTGTCCCAGAAAGACAGTCTGAAATTAGTTCTTGATTTTTTTCCTTTTTAGTTGGTCACTGGGAGATAAATCAGTGGACTAGTTTCTATAGCAAATGGCAGCAAATTTTGAGCAGTTGCAACAACAGGTGATTTCTGAGAGGGAAGGCTGTTTGAAAGTCTACCAAGGAATTTAAAAAGGCCTGTAGGTGTTTTAAGTGTTGTCTCACTGTACACTTGCACCTAAGCAGCCCTCTGACTGTTGCTTCTCCTGTCGTTCTAGCTAAAAAATGTTTCAGTAGGTAAAGAGTGTAGTTTTGCATTTCTGGTTCTCAGGCTTCATAAAAGAACTCTTGGGCATTGGTGTTTACTGAAAACAACACTGTTACAACTTGGGCATTATCTGTATAACATCTACCATATTTATTAGGATATTGCTTATTTGGAGACCATGTATTGTCCTTTTACTTGATTTCTAATAACCCTGTCACTAAAATAAACCTCATTATACTTAAATATGGCTGTACAGGATTTTTAAAAATACAGTTATCACAGTATTCAAGAGTCTTTTATTACCAATGTAGTCAAGTTTTGTCCTTCATATTTTTAGTAGTCAAGAACCTTTGTAATGATCAAGTGCTTTGAAAACCATAGATCCCTGGTATTTTGAATGAAATAACAGTGGTAGTAGCTTGATACAACTTTGTATTCAGTTATATATCTGGTACCTTCATCTATTATGCATAGTTGCCCAATGTATAAATGAATTCTAGTCCTCCAGTGCCATTTGTGTGAGCAGTCTAATTAGATCTAGTGCAGCAACTAACAAATGTGTAAAACTCGTATGGTTTTCCTAGGGCCCAGTCCAAGTTTTATACCAGCTTTGAAAATTGTCAGAAATAGATTTACATGGTAACAGTAAAGTAGTTTAAATACTGAATGTCAGTACTTTAAACTATGTGACATCTTCCATTCTACGAGATTGTTTTCATTTTCTTTTAACTGCCAATTGTAAGCAAGACCTTTTTCAGTGTTACTTCAAAATGAAAATTCGGTGTTTTATTATCTGTAAAGGTAAAATGAAATTAGTGGAGATGTTTCAAAGAATCAGTTTGCCATATTAGCAGCCTTTGCATTGCATGTGAAGTGGGTTTTTTACTCTTCAGCTGCTTACAACCCATGGGAAATTCTAATGGGTTTATGTAATAAACAAGAAATTAAAATTTATCAGTAAGTCTTGCTTTGTGGCAGATTTTCTTTTCGTGCTGCCATGAAAACAATCAAAACTTGGACAAGGTATAGATCTTCAGGAAATCTGTTCATAAATACTTGAAGAAATCATTAGACTTCGGCAGCTATTTATTTCCTTAGTTGCTTCAGTGAGCATGCTTTTTTTGGTTAATTTGAGGGTTTTTTTCTTCCCCTTCCATGCCCCCCTTTTCTCTTGTTTCATGTGCAGTGACCTGGGTGCACATGCTCTGTTGTCCCACTCTAGGGCTGAACAGAAGGAAATTGTCTGCAGGTGTTTCTTTCAGTTGACAGAAGCACTGTTGCCATGTGCACAAATGCAGAGGAGGATTATTACTAGAAGAAAAAGTAGGGTTAGGGGTGAAATCACGTGCTTGCTGATCATTGGGATAAAGAGCAGTTATTTTAACTTCTGTATGTTTCTGAAAAGATTTGGCTTAAAATTAGGGAGATAAGAAAAGTACTTCTGAGAATAGAACAAAATGTCAATATAAACGTTTTCTGAAAATGTTCTGTTCTTACTAGGGTAAGATTTTTCATCTCATATGTCTCTGTGGAAATCCTTTTATAGGTAAAACTTTACTCAGTATCATTTCTGGGTTTTATGTATTTTAGTGCATATTTCTGTCTTTGCCTAATTATCCCTTAAATTTTTGTGAGTAAAATTTTTGGAGAAAGGTAATACATCTGCAGTAAAGGAGAGGGCAAGACTGGACATGTGACAGTGACTTACATGATTACATACAACATTACAGAATACTTAATCTTCAAACAACCATTACAACAAGTAACTGTTGTAGAAAATAATGAAGTCCGCTCTTCTTCAAAGGAGGAAAAAGTGTTTAGCAAAGTTATAAACAGTTATATATAAAAATTCTGCATCAATGAATGTATTATATTTATTATTATGTTACTTATATGAATTTCCCACCATACTACCATGTGAATACAGATTTTGTGAATCGTTTCCTTTTATATGAGCAACATATTAAGCTATACGGTTATTTTGGCATTTTTATTGAAGTGTCTCTTACCTTCCTTCTTTGCTATTGTTCTATTGAATATAAATCTCTGTAGGTGTATCAAGGTGTGAAGAAGCATGGCTTTTTGCAGCCACACATGTTGGCAGAGCAGGAGGTGGTTATCACCACGTACGATGTGCTTCGCACTGAACTGAACTACGTGGATATACCCCACAGTAACAGCGAGGATGGGCGCCGCTTCAGGAACCAGAAGCGCTACATGGCCATCCCAAGCCCCTTAGTAGCAGTGGAGTGGTGGAGGATCTGCCTCGATGAAGCACAAATGGTTGAATGCACTACTGCCAAGGTATGACATTCTCGGTCATGCATTTATTTAACTTGAAAATATTGTGACAAGTTTATTGTAAATAATACAGTAGACTTCCCTCTCCCCCTTGTAATGTTCAGACTACAGTCAAGGAATTTGTCCTTGTCACTTGTTCTTTAAAAGTGAATTTTCTGTTGGAGATGCTTACTATTAAATGGTTCTCCTGTTGGAATTTTGGCAGACTCTGAAGTATATCCAGCTCAAAAAATACTTAACCTAATCTATACTGGCAGTTTAAAGAACTAGGTCATCATGTTGTGTATGGTGTTTGATAGTTTCCAACAAGACACTAGCCTGTTCAGTGATATGGTTCAGAGGCAGAGATATGTCCCTTGGGTCTAGAAGCTAAAATAGTCAGTGGTCTGTCTGCAGACTTGAGTGGTACAGTCTTGGGGTTGAGGGGATTATTTTAATTAGTGTTTGTCCAGTCCTTTTGCCCAAGACAGGAAGACAAAAATGCTACTTACATAATGGCTTATGGACTTTAATTTTTTTTTTTTAAACATATAGTTTCTTCTGTGTGCCTTCTGTGAACCCTTAATTGCACTTGGTTACTTGGAAGAGGAGGTGGCTTTTAACAGCTTTCAGTTACTGTCAAAAAAGTTAAAAAACGTTACACACATTTTTGTAATATATTGTACCAATGCTGCTTCTAGGTTTGCTAATGTTACATACTGAAAAGATGTTCAGACTTCTCAAAAATAAGGTCCATGTGTCGTCAGGCTGTGTTCCACTCTGTTTGTCATTTCCTACCATTGGCTCTATCTCCTTTTATTAGGCTGCTGAAATGGCACTCCGTTTAAGTGGAATCAATCGCTGGTGTGTCAGTGGCACTCCTGTGCAGAGAGGATTAGAAGGTGAGATTTTATGTTACAGTGTCATCTGTGGGATTTCCTTACGCTGATGATTAGGTAGGACTTTGAAGCAGTTAAAATGTCTGCTACTTTTGTTCTGAATTCATTAGATATTCTGACTTTCTAAGCCATAAACTTCAAGCATGTAATAAAGTCTTCAATACATGTATCGATGTAAAAGTTGCAGAGCTGAAATCTTTCTGTCTCCCTGAGTTAGACAAATACGTTGAGGAGCAGAGAGTTGTATGTCTTAAGAGCCATCTCAAGTCAGCTCTTCAGTTTTCACTTATAGTGGGTAAATATTAACCCTTCTCTTTTGCAGCTATAGATAGTTTGCTCTGGTTACAGAATCCTTTGAACTGTCAAATACAGCAAGCAAAGCTGTATTTGGGTTTTGCATAGCCCTGTATGAACTACTGTGGATATCAGCTGCCATTAATATATATTCTAAAAATCATGCTAAAGCTTAGGAAACTATCTTAAGTCATTATGTAAGGACTTAATGAATTGAGATGTGTGGAGTAGGTAGCTGGATGTTAGCAGGTGTCATTTATCTTGTCTTTTCTTGTGTGGTACTCAGTTTCTTTAGACAGGCTTCCGACAGAGATAGAATAAAAGAAAGGGAACCAGCTAACTGTATTCTCTGATGGATTTAGGAATATGTGGTACACTTGGGGCAATGAGATAAGTCATTGTAAGCATTTGTGGACTGTTGTTTGGATACCAAATTATAAAAGTAAATATTTTAGATTAATTCAATATGGAATTATGAATTAAATTTATAAATACACATAATAAATGTGAGAATAAAGCAAACTATAGAAAGGAGTGATTGATTTTACTGTCATGATTAACTCCTTCGAGTCCCTGTGTACGATAGTGTTGATTCAATACATATCTGAAATGTCATATTATTCATAATACATGTTGACAGACTCTCAGGCTATACTAAGGCAGCCCCCATCCCATAGGAGATGAAAACTGCTGACTCATTTCGATCTGTGCCACTGCTGCTGTAATACAGTGGGATAGGACCTCTGGGTAAACAGTTGCTTCTTGCATAGAAATGATCCCCAGGATTTTTCTTTTCCTGGTCTGTGATGTATTTGGTGAGTGACTTGATGCTTCAGCTGAATACCAAAATTACAGTAAAGCTAACAGAGTAAAGAATGTAGCCACCAGATCTTTAGGAACTATAAGATACCATCACATACCTCTGTTTCTGTGTTATCCACATGCAGCATTTAAATATGTGCTTCTGTATTTTTCCAGTAAGATTTAGATACTAGTTTAAAGTCAGTATGTCCTTAAATTAAATTTCAAAAAGAGGCGGGTTTCTGAATTAGGCGAGCTAATTAGGTAATTCTCTCAATTAGCAAGAAAACAATTTAAGTATCTTTTGTTAATTTCTTACGCATTAGCAGAGAAGTGAAAAATCTTCTGAATTGCAACCCCTTCTAGGATGGTGGGCAGCAGACAGTTGGTGCACAGCAGGCTGTGAAGTAAGATGCTGAGCAATATTGGTTTAGAAAAACCTGGCAAACCCAGTTAACCATATGCAGTCATGTAATTTCTGCCTCTCACCTCTGCTCTGAATTGGTTTAAATTCTTTGCTCTGTTCTGCTAAACTTGAAATTTGGAAAGTGTCTCACAAATAGCTTTGTTCTTGCAAATTGTGTGGAAACCAAAACTTAGCTAAAGGAGAGAACCTCTACTTTCCCCTACCCAGTCCCCTTCCTCAAATTAAATATTTTGATGAGGGAGTGACTGGAAAACAAGTGGAGAAGATAATGGCCAGAATGTAAGTGCTTTCTTCCTGATAGCCTTTGTAGGAAAGTTAATTTTTTTGGAGACATTATGAAGTATTAAAAGACAAACACTTACTTTTCTTGGCAGATTTATATGGATTAGTCCTTTTTCTTGGAGTTGATCCTTACTGGGTCAAACATTGGTGGGACCAACTTTTATATCGACCTTATTGTAGGAAAAATCCCCAGCCTCTCTACACTCTAATTGCGAAGATAATGTGGAGATCAGCAAAGAAAGATGTGATTGACCAAGTAAGTAAGAGTTTAGAGTTTTAAAATTCCTGAGCATCACTTATGAATAGTTTTATTTGCAAATTACTTATTTCCTTTTTTAATTTCAGATTCAAATTCCCCCTCAGACAGAAAATATACACTGGCTTCACTTCTCTCCTGTGGAGAGACACTTCTATCATCGCCAGCACGAGGTGTGCTGCCAGGATGCATTGGCAAAACTCAGGAAGATTTCGGACTGGACTCTTAAGCTTAGCAGCCTAGATAGAAGGACTGTGACTTCTATTCTATACCCTTTGCTACGGCTGAGGCAGGCCTGCTGTCACCCACAAGCTGTTCGGGGAGAGTTCTTGCCATTACAGAAAAGGTGAATTTCTGTCATTTCTTAAATGGCCTGCTTTATCCAAAGAAAAACTCTGGTTGTCCCCAGCAGTGCAAGATTTTGTACCGTCCTCAAACAAGCCTAATATTGAGCTTCTTTAGTTAAATGTGCAACTATGGCACACCAAACTAATCAGACCTCAGAAGCTGAACACGGCACTGTGGGGTTGTTAGTGTAATTCTTGTGTTAAAAGAACATTGTACTGAGAGACATTTGATTCTCCAGTAGCATTTTAACCTTAAAATGTTGATAGATTCTGGGGTGTTGCCGGTGACAGATTGAGTGTGAAACAAACAAGATTTTTTTTGTTTGTTTAAAATAAGCCCACTGATTCTTTTTTTGTCTGTTGCAAAACTCGTATTCATGAATGAGAACAATGAACAAAATGAATCAACAGAATGGAATAATTCTTTAGTTCAAAGAAAATGATAATGTGAGGTTGCAGAATTTGTAAATATAGATCCGAACTTGAAAGCTGTTCAAATGCTTTTTTGAGTGTTTTTGCATGCTTTCAAGATCATCTTCCTCACAAGTGCCTTGCGAGTATCAGTTTGTTCTCTGCATTTGTTAGACCAAAAGCCTGTTGCTAGTCCTATTGAGCAACGTAGCTGTTACTTTTTAGTCAATTAGAAGGAGGTTGTGAAAGATCAGGCTGTTTCCATTCCAGACTCTCAGAGCACTGTGTTTCTTTTTTAAGCTGCAGGTAGGGAAGAAAAACTTTCAGCACTGCTGGTGTTACTTCTACTGTTTTCTAGTCTTGTTATCCATTCTATTCAGTCTCTTTTTTTGTAAGAAGTTTTGTGTCCTACTCCTCTCCTCATACAGGGCACCTACAGTGCCTAAGCAGCTGAAACTGACTTTGCAACTGCTTGAGCAGAGACCAGTATTTAGACACTGTGCTGTAGCACTTTCTGTCTAACAGTCTGCTGGTGTGGAAGCAAGGACTCAAACACAGGAGAAATCAATATTCCCACCCATCACACAAGATTATTTGCATTAAAATGAGCCACTGTAGTATAAATGAAATGTGTAAACTGAGCTGAGTATGCTGGGAACAGCTTAGTACTATGTTGATTTTGGTGGAATGGTTGCACAGTGACAGCAGCATAGTATCTGTAGTGGAAAAACCAGCAATGAAAATTAAATCTTTCTTAAAATCACATGTACAAAGAAAAATCATTTCCCAGCACTATTTGTATATCTTTTTTTTTTTTGTGAACCAAACTTGACTGCAGCAATGGACATTCCCAGAACAAAGAGAAGATTTGGCTTGTGCCTTTGGTTCTGTGTAGGAGAATAATGGAATAATGAAGAAATTCACTGCTAGGATATTTGATGGATAAGAGAAATTTACTGAAACGAGAAAGTTGATGCTGGAGCATCAACTGAGAGACACTGACGTGGAATAAGAAAGCTGAGTTTGGAGCGTATTTTATGATAGATGACTGTTTTTCCCACCTGGACAGTGAAGCCAGCAAATGAGATCTACTGAGACAAAAAAAAGCCCTCCAAATGGATTTTTCTAGGTTCTCCTAGTTTAACTGAGTAAAAACCTCCTTCTTTTTGTCTTAATTGGTAGTCTCAGGCTGTTTATCAAATTGCATATTTTATATGCACATGCTTTTGCTTTTATAGTTTTTCTTGAAACTGCTGATGGTTTTGAAAATAAAAGGTAAGTAGCAATGGTGGAAGTATGAGCATATGCAGATGCTAGGTGTATTTGCCATTACCTCTGCAGAATTCAGTAAAAATCAATACTCATAGTGATTATACTGATTTAAAACCCGCTCTGGTGTTGCGCTGTACTAGAAACCCAAGAATTGGTTTCTGCAACTGGAACAATGTTGCAAGGAGGGTAAAGGCGTAGCAAGGGTGTCCTTCCAGAATAATTTGGGCCCAGTCTGTGCATGAGTTATTTCTCCTCTTACTCTGTTCCACAGCGCTAAACACCAAATAGTAAATGCTTCTCCTGAAGGTGAATGAGACTGAGGAGCAGGATTTCAGGGGAGGAGGGAAATGTCTGGTCTAACAGCAGCAATCGGTCTTAGAAGCAGCCTCAGGTCAGGTGTTGTAGGCTGTTGCTACTGTTTACTCTCCTGTCTCTTTGTATCACTCCTCTGAGTCTTTGTCCCATGGCCTTACTCCAAGGTATCCTTCATGCTTTCTTCTTGCATCCTTCTCATTTCTGTTCCTGCTTCTCTTTCTCTTATCTCTCAATTTCCTGTATTTTTATGTTAAGCTAATTCTCTTATGAATTTTTTTCTCTTCTTCCTCTCATAATTTACAAATATGACAAATGTAGAAAAGGAAATTTAAAATTATTTTTGCTAGTCTTCTCTGTTCTTATTTCACACACTTTCCTCTTTACATTGACACTTCGTGTGTTTTGTGTGTTTAGATTGGTAGCAGAGGGTAGAAGTGTAATCTCTCATAGCTGTTCTTATCTGAGCAGCTTTTGGCAAAATGAGGTCTATCTTTGCTTGTTTTCAGTTCACCACTGTAATAGAAGGAGCAAAATATTTTATGCCATGAAGGATTATTTTACCTAGTTCTAATTTTCTTCTTGCTTCTTATTTCTTTCTGTTCTTAGGAGATGTCAACCTCTCGACATACGCAAGTTAGGGTGAAGTTCTAGCAGGAGGAAAATCCGACAGCTAGGGGCTTTTTTAATGAGTAAATAAATCTCAGAAAAAAACATTTGCATAGTGTGTTGAATACATGTAACAATCTTTCATGCTGCACAGCATAACTCTCTTACTTCTCTAGTACTGTGATTTTGTGTCAAATTTGAGCCATTTGGTCTCCTTTTCAGCACCATGACCATGGAGGAACTGTTGGCATCTCTGCAAAAGAAATGTCGAACGGAGTGTGAAGAAGCTCACCGACAGCTGGTGTGTGCTCTTAATGGCTTAGCTGGTATCCATATCATAAAAGGTAAGACTGAATGGCTGTAGCATATTCTTCGCTCCTTTCAGTAAAAGAGTAAAGAATATGCTACATCTGTGTGTACTGGGAGCATAAAAGAAGTCATATTTGTGTAATTGTACTTAACCTGCTTTTGTTTTATCAGTAGTGCTTTCTGGCCTTCCTTTGTGCCCTTGTCATGCAAACTGCTGTGCTGACTTTGGAATCGTCTTGCTGCTGCCTGCTATACAGCTCTGTCAATGCAGATTTTGTCTGAATTATAAGGAAAAAAAAAGCTTTGTATTGGAAACAAAAGTAATTACATGAATCTTGAATATCCCACTAAACAAAATAAATTAAAATTACTTAGTTATGAATGTGAAAAAAATGCCTCTTTTCCATTTTCTTCTAAAGTTGACAAGCTGTTTGACTTTTTCCAGCTCATGTCAAAGTCTTCCTTCAAAGAGGAGAACAAGCAAGCTGTCTTTCCTCTTACGTGCTACACAGAAAGACCATATTCAGATTTTCCAACCTACAGTTAGTAGGTTTGAAATACTTTGTTATGATTGCAGGATGGAGATAAGTGTTTCAGATAGAGTTAAGTGCTTAAAAAGAGTTATGCACAGATGTAATGCTTCTAAAATACACTAGTAGCAAAAATTAAGTTTGGTCTATTTTGAAAACCATATTGATGAAAATTTCATCTGGTGAGAAACAAAAGCAGGACTGAGGCAAAGTTCTGGTCTGTAACACTGTCTGCAGTATTACCATTACACTTAGTCTTCTTTATCAGGGAGGGGGAAGCACACCTTATATATAAGCAAGGCCATGAATTTATTCGTAGTATAATTTAAATATTACAGGTCTAATTGCTATTGGTCCAGAGTCAATTGTCACTAGTCCAGCTCTAATTGTTACAGGCAAAAATAGAGTAATGACCACACTTATTGTTTCTACTCCTTGTCCTGCTTTTATGTTCACCTATCTACTTAGGCCCTTCTGGGTCCTGAGGTCAATGGTTTTGTAGATGTGGTGGTGGTGCTATGGTCAATTGTCACTACCTTTTTCAGGAGGAATAAGATGTTTATGTTGATGGTTTCTTTCTCCCACAAGAACCCTGTGAGGGTCATTATTTTGTTTGCTAGCACATGTTTGCATCTTTCTCTTTCTTCATTGGTCTGCAGCTCCATGAAAACACCAAATTTAGTGTACATGATGCCTTGTATGAATGTTATATACTCTTTCTTTGTTCTCTTTGTTGCCCCTAAAACCAGTTTTGTCCAGCTCTAAGCCTGCATTTCTTTGACTGTGGGTGAGTTGTTTATAGCCATGGCTTTCTTATTCACTGCCAAGCCTGTGCACCATCTCTTAGCATCCCATGGCTGTACTCTACACTGCATCCTATATCTTTACTTCTCAAGGCCTCTGCTGTTGTTGCTAGGCCTGTATTTCCCTACACTACATCATTGTGTTAGTTGTAAATATCTCATTCTAAATGGAATAACTAGCTTGTTACTGCTATCTGTATAAAGCTGTGTTTGTACCACACAAAGATAAAAAAAAGTTAAAAAAAAAAATTAGCCATAGACACCTAGTGAGTTACAGAAATTGCTATCACATCTAGGCCAAGTAAAAGGCAGGCCAAGAATAATTCAAGGGAGTCCTGACAAGCTTCAAGCTTGAGGCCTTGCAAATTCAGCACATAGCTTTTGGCCTGTTACTAGTAATGGCAATCCTGTATTGAAGGACTACGCCCTTACAGCTGCAACTCTTTCAATGTAAGAAACAACAAATCTTGTTGACATAGAAATGTTACACTTCCAGATATATAGGATGATGATTTTTGTTTTACTGTTACCTGTCTTTATACATTTCTTGTCCCTGTTCTTCTCCACCTTTTAAGAGTCTCTAAGACTATTACTGGCTAAGTAAATTTCCATCAGTTGAGAAAAGAAAATTAAAATTGATTTATTTCTTCACTGCTTTTCCATCCACAACTTCAAATTTGTATTTCGTTTTTAATTTATATAATCTATTTTCTGAGAAGTGATCGTGATGTTGGCAGCTTATGTCAATAGTTATGCTCCCTGCATGCACCTAATCATTTCTGCATTTTTGAAGTGTGACACAACTTTCATTGTTTTCACTGGAAGAGTGGATAATATATTTGCAGCGCAAATTTAGCAATGTAACACTGCAGTGAGTTGTAGATGATTTTTTTTTAGTGCAACGTGAGATTTTTTGGACTTATGCAACCATGAACACATATTTTAAGAGGTTTACAGATTTTACAGTTACAAAAGCTATTTTATTTGGAAACTGCTTTAGTCTTTGTAAAATATAACATTCTGTCTTTTACCAGTTTTTTGGGGTGGTGGGCCAGACGTGGGATGAATAGGAAAGAATTACTTGAAGACAGGCACTTACTACACAAACTCTCTGAAAACGTCTCAGTATGTTACAAGCAGTGTAACACTTGTAAGGTCAGTTATGGCTGCTTGTGTAATTCAAAACCAACACATTATGTCTCTGTTTTTGTTGCTCTTTTTTTAATTCAGGAGAGTATGCTTTGGCTGCGGAGCTCTACAGAGAAGTATTAAGATCATCTGAAGAGCACAAAGAAAAGCTCAAAACAGATTCCTTGCAAGTGAGTGAGCATTGAAATGTAAAGAGACATAGTTAAGAACTGGAATACTTTAGATTTAATTTAACAGGTCAGTCTTTTCTTCCTGCCAGTGGTGTGCTGAATTACTCTTTCAGCCTGCTGTCATGATCACACTCTTTAGATAGGAATCTGTCCAGTGGCCTTCATGTTTCCTTCTTGTTGTTTTTTTCAACAGCTACTATATTTCTAAAAACTTGCTCATAAGTCTACATGATGTCCCCGAAGCAGTGTATGATCTCCACCTGCTGTTCTGCAATAAATGTAACAAGCTAAATTCCTAGAACTGTGCATGTGACTGTGACTGCTTATGCTAACGGTGCTATATTACATCCTGCAATTACAGAATGCAGGGTTTGTTTGCACTGAGAGTGGTAGTAATGGGCCAAATGATAGAGAATAATAAAGTCCTTGCACTGCAGAAGATGAAAAGGCATCAAAACATGGAAAAGAATCAAAGTGCCTTTTCTCTTTGGGCGTTTGTCTTCATGCCTTTTGAATACTATATTAAAAGTATGAATATGTTTTTCTGATTTAAAAAAAGCCATGGTTCTGTAAGTAAAATCTTTATATTTCTTCAAGAACTATCAGTTCTAAATTGACTAAAATTTTCTTCAGCATAACAAGATATTTAAGATTTTCATGACAGATAAATAAGAAGTGATCAGTTGTCTATTTCTTTACTTGCTTCTTTGAGTAAATTATTGTTTGATTATTTTGCACGTGGTCACCTGATTGTTGCACTTCTTCAGTTCTTCCTTTTCCTTTGAGACTTCCTGGTGGCTTTTTTTGCTTAGCATAGCCATATCAGCGTAAACTTGTTAAGGTGGTCATAACAAGGTTGTTAATTAAACTGTTTTACTGGATTATGCAATCCAGTAAAGCTTTTTCTTTTTTCCCCTCAAAATATATGCTGCCTAATAATGCCTTGGTGTAATAAAACTCATCTTCTGTTGAGTACTTGTCGGTTGTGTAGGCTTAGCTCTCTAGGAGAATGGCAAATCACTGCTGGCCAGTCCTCTTCAATGGCTGAGAGAGTAATAGGGCAAAGGTCAAGAGAATCCAGGATGTGAGAAGGGCACAAGTTTATGATAGTGAAGGTTATTATTATAAGATTGTGGCAGCTGTGCAAATAGCATAATATTATTGGTCGGGTTTGGAATTCATAGGGTGAAGCCAGGGAAGAGGAACAGAGTTGCCTTATATTAACTATATTTTCTCTAAAAGGAGACAAAAAGGTCGTGTTTTATTCAGTCATCTTTTATATCAGAAAAGTGAAAAATATGAAAAATTATTAAAGCTCTTGGTATCTGGTCTTTTTCTTATACTTTATTTTGCTTTAGATAGGCTAACTGAATTGTTTCCTTAGAATATTCTAAAAGACATTTACAAAAGAATGTCCTCTGAGATAAATAGTTCGTTTTCCATAATAGTCAAGGGCTGTTTTAATTAGGAGGATGAGTATGGTACAGGATCTGATGACCTGGTATCAAACTTGCTTGCTGAATGTTTTTGAGATTTTAAGAAGGTCTTTGTAATATTTCATTTCCTATCATTTCCTATCCCAGTAAAATGAGGAAAGGGGTGTTTATTTTCTTTAGAAGATTCTTCCAGATTAACAGAGAAAAACAAAACTAATTTTAAATGCATATTAATTTCTTGCTGTAAGCTTTCATTGCTATTCATGTTTTTCCTGTCCCAGATGTTGCAATAGATTTTTTTCATCATTGCTCTTGACTTTGTGTATATTTAGAGACTTCATTCTACACACAATTTGATGGAATTGTTGGCAAAGCACCCAGGAATTCCCCCGACTTTGCGTGATGGTCGACTTGCAGAAGAGGTAAACATGTTTTGTTTTTACATAAATAAATTTTGAAAGGCACATTTTTATTTTTTGTCCCTCAGTATTTTCTCTGACTAAAGAAATAGCATGAAATAGCTTTTGAGTTAACTACATACATTTCCCTTAAACTTAGTGAAATCAAGAGTTGTTTAGTGTGTGAGATGAGAGCAGACATTTCCAATTAAATATTGCTATTCTGAATGCTGGTGGCCTCTGTTATGTCGTGAGTGTGTTTTATGGAACTTTCAATAACTTCTGTCTCTAAAATATTGCTTCCTCACCCCTGTGTTCCTGTGGAAATAACTTACATAGAGGTTCCTGATAGAGAATGTATCATTCTGAATTCTTCTGAGTCCTTTATTTCTTCACGTTTTTTCTTTAGCTTTCCTCATTTTTAACTGCAAATAGTTTTCTGTAGGTGAAGTTTATTTTTCTTCAGCCAGGTAAGCAAATCACAGTGTATTGCTTTCTGTATGCATAAGCCTGTTTAACTGTATCCTTAATTTCAACTGAGGAAATACCTGGCAAAAAGAGCTGGGATCACTCTTCCCCACTGGTTACTTGTAGTGGATGTATGGACAACATTTGCAAAAGAATGTCATTATTGTGGCATTGTTTGGGTTGAAAGGGAACTTGGGACGTCTCTAGCTAAACTTCCCCTCAGAGCAGGGTTGATACTGAGCTCTGTCCAGGTATCCCAGGGCTTTATCCAATTGGGCTGTTAAAACCTCCAGGGAAAGAGATTTCACAACCTGGCTGAATAGCCTGTTCCAGTACTTCATAATTCCCATAGCAGGGGAAGAAAATCACACAGAATGTCCCATTTCAATTTATAGGTGTTGCCCCTTGTTCACTTGCCATGTACTCCAGTAAAAAATACCTGGCTCCCAATCTCAGTGATTTACTTCTGACTGCTGGACGGCTCTTCTTTAGCACTCTCTAAGCCTCTCCTCCAGGCTGCACAGGCCCAGTTCTTACAGCCTGTCCTATTCTGTGGTGGTGATGAGTATCTGTCTTATTACTTGGATATCTTGTTGATACTTTATGATTTTTATACAAATTCCATGTATGGGTAGCATCTTTTTCTGTTTTAATGAGACTTGTTCTCTGAAATATTTAAAGTTTGTGCCTGCTGTCACAGAAATACTGTAGCAATACTGCCTGGTTTTTTATTGACCTGTAATTCTAGCAATTTTTAAATATAACCTTCTCTGGACATTATTATAAAGAAGACGATTGGAAAATTTGGTTTTGTTTATAAATGTGAAGGAGAGGTGGTTTTTCATAGCTACCTTTTGCCAGTAGCTCATCTAAATACCTGAGTCCTGTCCATTCCAGGTAAACTGGGCTCTGTAACAACAGTATAATTCTTTTAATTGAGGCAAACAAAAAAAGAAAGACTTACACACTAAAATGCACAAAATAAAGGTACTTAGTGAAATCAATGAAATTAGTATGTAATGGTTAAAGATACATGTTACTGGTAAGTTGTTTGTTCATCAGTTTTTAAAATATGAAATAAACTGATACTGCATTTATATTGAAGGCACTTGGATGCTAAGAGGGGTTTTCACTGTCAGAAGTGACTTCTATGAAAAAAATCACATCTGACGCACTTGAAAATAATGAAATATATGCCTTTCTTGTTATTTTATGAGTGAGTTTTATATGTAGATAAGTTCAATTGTCCTGTTCTCAAACTCTTCTGGGATCTTTTTATTGTTTCTTTATTCAACACAGATAAGTAAGAATTATGAGTTAAATTTCAGTTCCTTTTTGTAATGCAGTGTATTCTTATTGTGTTGTTTGAGCTTATCAAAAGGCAAAGTTGCATAGTTAGGATCTTTGTAGTAATTTGTCTTCTCAAAAATTTTTTTTTTGTTTACTTATAAATGCTAGATTCTAGAGGCAAAAAAAATACTGCTAAATATTGCTTACAAATGAAAGTGTGTAGCACATAGGTAGGTAACCAGTTTTAAACTCTATGGTAGCTGAGGAGTTTTTACATTTTCAATATTCCTCCAAAATACAATTTGTGTATAGTTTAAGCTCTTACTTCCATACAGGCAGAACAACTTCGACAACATTATATGAGTAAATCCAATGCAGAAGTTGCAGAAGCCCATCAGGCATTACAGCCAGTTCTTCAAACCATTCGGGAACTTCAGAGAAAGGCAGGTACCTCTTACATATTTTGTCTCTGAATTTTGAGATTTAAAAAAAATATTATTTTCATTTGTGTATCCAGAACTCTAGCTGTTTATTATTTCTAATGGTTTTTTGAAGGCCTGTTTGGAATGGAACTTTGTCAGTATGCACACTCATCACAGGCCCAAAACATAATCTGTGTTCTCGCACAAAGACACACGGAATCTAATGAACATAGGACTGAAAACAAAGTACATGATGGGAGAATGGTTCTACTGAAGTTTAACCTCATTCTTCATTTTTTAAATTAACTATGCTTCACCTGTAATTCAGGTAAATAAGTTAAGGGTTTTGGCCTTGAAACATTTCTGTGGTGTGTCAAATGGTATTTCCATTACTTCCAAGGAAACTGGTTTCTGGCATTCATTTAGTCATTGTGCTTAAGGCTTAATTGTGTTTAGTCAGGATGGCTATTCAGATTTCATGGAATGGTGCAAACCCCTAATGAATTGATGGACACCTGAGTTGAAATGGTTCTTATCACTTGCATAATAGTAAAGAAGTAATAAAAAAATGAGGACAGGTGGCACACGAGGAAATAAACTTACTCATCTGCTTTCACCTGTTAAAATTACAAAGTCACTTCAGTGTTCCTCTGTTAATTTCACAGGGAGCTTTGCTTTCTCTGATTAAATGAACTTTTCATCTCCTTTTGAGAGAGAAGGAAAATACTCTGAGATCACAGTATCTCTATGTGACTGTTCTGTGTAGATAGCCTCAGTGAATCTATGAATCTAGCTCTACTGAATTAATTTAAAGGTGTAGAAGTAGATGATAATGTGTAGAGTTTCTTAGTCATGTGTTCACACTTCAACAGAAGACGGGATATTTTTTAATCATACTCTCATCCTCCACTTTTGATGAAATTAGCCAGTCTCTGACTGTAGTCTAAAGAGCAGTATACGCGTCCACTGCAATTAGTAAATTGGTTTTATGTTGAGTGTTCAAGGATAAATCTATTCTTTTTCATACAGATACATTCAGGTTCTCCTTGGTGGCTGGATGTCATCCAGACAGCAATACAGTATGCCATTGATGAGGAGCTTGTCCAACGTGTGCAGAATGAAATAACCTGCAACTACAAACAGCAGACAAATAAACTCTCCATGGCAGAGAAGTAAGAGAATAACTGAAATAGGCTAATAAATACAGTTAAATCTGCTCAAGACTTCTTACTAGTTTGTCCTAACAGTTGCAATTAGACAGCAGACATTTTGGCTTCAGAGCATCTGGATTGCCATTATGTTTTAAAACCAGTCCCTGAAAAAGTGCAACTAGATAGAAGACTTGGAAAGAAAAGTAGGAAAATTACCATCTTCTCTTAGATAAACATTCTTTGAAGTGTTCTTCTGTATTATCTACTGTGGTTTTAGTCTTCTGTACTCATGCTGAGTAAGAAGAATTCAAACTTTATTGCATTAAAATTGAGTATCCTCTAAAAGAAATTGACTTACTTAACTGGAAAGTAGACAGACAATAGCAGAAAATCCTTGTGTAACACCATAAAATAGCATCACTGTTTCTCTGAGCAAAGAATTTGAGGCTGGTTTCATGTTTAAGACAATAGTACCACTGGTTTTTGGGTTCAGTTACAGAGTAATGAATTCAGAAGGGACATTTGGAGGTCACTTAGACCAACAACCTTCTTACAGATCCGGGCCCATGCTCGTTCAACCCCAAAAGGTTGCACAGGGATTTGCCCTGTTAAGTTTAGGTTATCTCCAAGGAGGGTGATTCAATAGCCTCTATGTGAAGCCTGTTCCAGTATCTGACCCACTTGGTGATAAAAAAATAAAAAGACATTAAAATCCTTTTACCTAGTTAATATTTCCTGTGTTGCATCTTGTGTACGTTGTCTCTTGTTCTTTCACTAGGCACATTTGAGAAAAGGCTCAGTCTTCTCTGCACCTTCCAGTTAGATAAACGTAGAAAGCAATAAGGGCTCCCCTAAATTTTAAGGTTGAATAGACCCTTTTCTCCTAGCCTGCTCCCATATGTTCTGTGCTGAAGCTTCATAAGTTCGTCACAGAAAAGGGAAACATAGGAAGGACAGTGCTCTCGTAGTTTAACTTCAGGCAATTTTCTCAGATACCTGAACTTATGCTCTTAAATACAGTCTTCCTGAATCATGTTTTAGTTAAATACATTTTTATTTTATTTATTTTATATATATATATAAATAGATGTATATAAATGCATATGCATATATATACAAACATCTAATGTGTCTATAAAATGTGTTTGTTTGTATGAATTTAAATACTTAAGATATACACATATTTTAATTTAATATGTAAAGACATATCCTCCCCTATGACTTCTCTGCCATCAGGATCCCAAAAGGTGGCAATTTCTTCTTGCTGGAAGTAAATGTATCTTTTACTTTTCAGTACTTAACATAATTCTATTGAATTATAAAATACATGACTTCACCTCTTTTTTCTTCAGCACAGGAGGCAATGGGCACAAACGTAAACACAAGATGTTCCCTCTGAACATCAGGAAGCACTTTTTTACAGTGAGGGTGACTGAGCCCTGGAACAGGTAGCCCAGAGAGGTTGTGGGGTCTCCATCCTCAGAGATACTCAAAAGCTGTCTGGGCATGGTCCTGGGCAACTAGCTCTAGCTGGCCCTGCTTGAGGGAGATCATTCGGACAAGACAACACCCAGAGGCCCCTTCCAACCTCAACCAGTCTGTGAGACTGGATATGCACATTTCATAGTTAAGTATTAGTTGAGAACAATAGCATCACATTCTGGTCAAAATAAAGATGAGGAAAGGATTGTTTGCAGTTCATGCAGAACTTGTATGCCTGTGCATCTATCTGTACGTTTACCCTCATCACACTGAATTTTTTTTTTTTCCTCAGTTGAAATTAGATATGTAGAAAGTGTCTTCTTACATTGTTGCTGCTTACAGGTTGTATAACTCTGGAAAAGCTATCTCTGACTCAACTTTTTCTTTTATAACATAGGGATAAAACTTACTTCTTTTTCAATTTATTTTATCATATGAGAGAAAATCCTAAAAACCAGTGCCTTATCAAGTGTTACTGATCAGTGGTGGAAGCAACAAGTACTCTTAATTGAGTACTATTTATGATCAATCCATGGTATAGTGTGGGAGATTTTTATAAAGCTGGTGTTATTTGGCAACTGATGGTACTAACAGCAGACTTGTGATTGCAGTTTACATTTATTTTCAGACTACCTGGTTGGGCAAACTTGTCTATGTTACTTTAAAATGCATAGTACTTAAGTAGATCATATTAAATGCCAAACTTTAGTGGCGCTAAACTTGTGCTTTGCTCTCCACACTTTATGAAACGGATGTTTTGAATCAAACTTTCTGTATGGTGTAGAACCACAGTGTTGTATATGAATGTCAGAACTTGTAGGAATGGTGCACTTGCAGCAAGAAACTCCTGCTCACAGGAAAAACACAATATGGGAAGTGCTTAACTTGTTCATGTTTCCCCTCCAGTCACAAAAGACAGCTAGGTTTTAGGGAAATAGTTCACTGTTATGTCCGTTCAATAATTTTCACTTTGAAAGCTAACTTGCAGAGTGAAGTATATTTTTGTGATGGGTGCATGTGTCTGCTGTGAATTGCACAGGTGCATTGAAAATCATTTTGTTGGCCAACAGACACAAGACTGTAAGTATGTGCAGTTGTTTACCTTTAGTAGATTTGCATTGTGGACCAGAATGTTGCAGGTTGGTGTCTCAAGTCTCGGGAAGAGTCTTTTTCTTCTACAAATACCAGGCATCAGCTCTGGAGATACACCGGAGTGATTTCTGGCGGCATTACATGTAGTAATAATAAGTTTTTGCTTACGATATGAACTTTGTATGTTGTCCTAGATCTATTCAGCTATTTCTCTTCTTCTTTAAAATGTCGACTCAAACTTGGATTTGGTGTCTCAGTGTACAGTTATTTCCCTTTTTCTTTAAATCAGATTCCGTGACTGCAGAGGCCTTCAATACTTACTCACAACCCAGCTGGATGAAGTGAAGAAGTTCCAGAAGATTGTAAGGGAAGCGGTGAAAAACTTAGAAGGGCCTCCCTCTAAGCAGGTTATTGAGGCTGCCACTATCTGCCATTTGCGACCTGTTAGACTTCCACTTAACAAGTATGTCTTGAAATTAGAAAATATACTTTAGAAGTGTTTTACTAAATTTTCCTTTATTTGAAATAACATATTAAAGCCTTGATTACATTCTCAGGGGCTGTATGCACACAGATATGACAGATCCACTTGTTAGAATCATGACATTTGGTTTTATTTTTATAAAATCTTCTCGTGTCACTTATATTGAGTGTACATATGACTGTTAATTTGTTCTTTCTTAAGGATTTTGTGTGATTTTATATGTTGGAATAGGGACTTACAATAATTTGGTTTTTGATGAAGTTCTGAGTGCATCTGTTTTCAATTTTCTGTATTGCAGCTGCGTCTTCTGTAAGGCTGACGAATTGTTCACAGAATACGAGTCGAAGCTCTTTATGCATAGGTAAGTTCATAGCTTTATAAATTTATCACTATTAGAAAAAGTGAAAGTTGGACTGATTTATGTTTTCTGAAATAACTTTATGAACAAATTACAGCAGCTTCTTGCTAATGGTTTTGATAGCAGTTCTATTAGGTTTGATTTTCTGTGTCAATGTAATTTGAACAAACTTTATCCAAAGAATGAATACATGCCACTTTCTATCAAGCTGCTGTGATATGACCACACATTTGAAATGAAGTGTTGGTATGTTCAGAAAGCATGTGTATAAATACAAGCATGCTAATTTAAACACATACTTCTATTTGTGCAAATATTTATTTGCAGTCCAGTTGCAAGTGGTATAATACCATCCTCATTCAGTGTTACAATGACAGAAGAGATCTTAGACAGGATGAAGCTGAAAGAAGGGTGACACCAGCACATGATGTGAAAGAAGTACGCATAGTGGGCAGTACTGAGAGGCATAGATGACAGCCCTCTGCATGCTTTCTCTTGGACTTCTATCTCTCATATCCCTCACAATGTCACAATGGGATTCAAAAGTCTTGAGGTCACTGAGGAAGCAGTTTGAGAAGTCTTTACTGGTGGGAGCTCTGTAACCTCTTGATTGCCTCAGGAATCCTGAAACCTGATAACCTCAGGAATCAGGAAACATCAGTATATTTCTAAATTAGCATTATTTGTCAGGGAACTGGAAAGCTGTACTGTTCTTTAATAGTGCAATACACAGCAAGTTTTGCATCAGAGTTTAACTGCAATTCTTGCTTATATAAAAAGTCAGAATTGAAAATTTATTAAATGAGTGTGATATTAATAACTACTGAAAGATAATTTAGATGTGTAGGCCTTCACACAAAAGCTGCTGATGATTTTGAGCTGTCAAAATGGCCTGTACACTGGTTTCATGGAGGACTGGTACTGAGGTCACTGTGTTCAAAGGAAGCTTTTGAGACATTAGGTAATAAAACAGCTGGTTGTATTTATTTGGTTTGCATTATCCTTTAATCATTCATGAGAAGGCTGAAACAGATGATGAATAAGTACAGATGGATGTGGAAGTACAAAATCAGTCACAAGTGCTGTGTTGGGTTTGTTTTTAAGTGTTAAAGGCCAAATGGCAATATTTGAGGAGATGATAGAAGACCAAGAAGGGCTTGTTGATGACCGCTTGCCCACCACAAGCAGAGGACTGTGGGCAACCAGTGAGACTGAACGTGCCTTGAAAGCTCTTCTCTCCTTTGCCAAAGCTCACCGAATGGATGTTAAGATAACTGAAGAAGGGAGCATATTCCTGGAACTCTTTGAAGCATGGAAAAAGGAATATAAGGTACAGTAAATGACAGGGTGACAAAACAGTTGTGTGGTCCATTTAATTTCTTATAAACAAATTGAAGCTGAATATTAACACATCTAAGTTGTATTCCTGAAATGAGGCTTTGCTTACACCAAGCTTTTCCACAGTTCTTATTACCGGATTTGATTTTAAATGATTTATATATGATTAAAGAGTTTCTAAAAGCTATACAGGCTACTAATCAAATTACTAAGCAATGTAATTGCATCTATTAAGACAATATAAAGATATAATTAAATGTGTTCATCTGTTTACTTAAATCAGAATGTAGCAAGACTCAGCAAATCCAACAGTGGTCCATTCTGTAATTCAGTTTACATTCAGCCTTGTGCTTGCTACAGGTGTCCTTTCACTGTTGCTTTATTTCCTGGATCTTGTTTGCTCCACAATGTAACCTGAAATAATTGCTCTCCTATTTTGATCACAGAGAACTACAAAAGTGTACTGTGCCTTTTTTCATGCATCCCTGTGCATCTGTGTTTCCTTGCAATGAATACGTTATTAGTGATGGAGGAGGGGGAAGAGCTGTTGCACACACGGCTCACATCCTGTTTTACAGCTTAGGTGTAATCAAATGTGTTTTCTCCTGAATGCTGCTTCTTCTCATTTTTAATAAACATAGACTGCAGGTTCAGTAGAACACAGTTGGTACTCTAGTGCCAGGTGTATTGACTCTTCTGTACATTCTTTTGGGATTTTTGTTTTGGACTTTGTTTGTGTCTTTTTTGTGTGGTCTGACATCAGGGGAAATTCCTGTTTCTTGAAGAGTTTTTGCCCATGTAATCTATCTCCCAGGCGTGCTGTTTCATGAAACCTGCTTTTTCCTAGGAGGTTTTGAAAAAGCGAAGATACCTATTGCTATCCAAGAATTTAAACATCTGTCATTAGCTTTAGTCCATACAAGAACAAGAGAAGATACTCTAGAGCGATTTATTTTTTGTATCTTAGACTAACTAATGGAATTCAATCTGTTTTTCAGCAAACTTGGTTACTGATTACCTATTTTCCTCAAATTTATAGTGCTCATTAGGGGTAAAGCTTAATTCTGAATCTGCCTTAAAAAAACCCACTAGGTTACAGTGTAACATAGTACAGAACCTTTATAAATAAAATGATGTCTCAATCAGCATTTACCTAAATGCTGATAGCTGATAAAGTTATTAAACACCTACTAAAGTGCTGCACTCACAAAGTCAGGTCACTTGCCTATGGTACCAAAATGATGATTGGAGAGTAATGACCTTTACTGTTCTCATGCTTCATGATTTTGTATCCTCGGCTCATAGCAGTTCACAAGAGGAGGAGGACATAAGGCAACTAGTTACCAAGGCATTGCTCTGTGTTGGGAATTTTCTGCTGCAAAGGGGAACACAGTCTTTTCATGTGCCTTTATGTTAGGAAACAAAAGATGGGACTAATATGCCAATGAGAATGAAAACAGTGTTACGATTCCATCTGTCGTGACTTAGAAATACTGACTCAGTGGTCTGTACTACTCTACATTGAGCTACAAGGATAATACTCTGTGAAATAACTCTTATTTTATTCAGCATTTGTGTAGTCTTGCAAGGCATTTTGTTTCTGAATTTTTAGTTCCATTAGTTATTGTAATACTAATAGTTGTAAAGGAAATGAGAGACAGCTATCTATAGTTGTTTATACACAGAGGTTGGAAAAGAGAGTAGACAAAACGATGTCTATACTGTATGTTTTCCTTCGTAATTTGCTGTTGTGCCTGAATACTGTAAAGAAATATTCCTTCCTCCAAAAAGCTTCTCATGTTTTACATTGTATGGCAGAGTCATAGAAGTGGTACGCAATTCAGCTGTGCTGTTCATTTTTGGGGGGTTTTGTTACAGTTACTTCATGAGTATTGGATGGTACTTAGGGATCACGTGTCTGCTATTGATGAGCTGGCAATGGCGACAGAACGACTGCGAGTGCGTCATCCCGATGAGCCGAAACCAAATCCACCAGTTCTGCACATCATAGAACCGCACGAGGTAGAGTACTGGGCCCAAAAGAAGGAACATGCCTCCTACAAAAATAAAATCTGCATCTGGATCTATGTACAAGGTCTATAAAATGTCCCTGTTTCCATTTCAGAAAGGCTTGGTGGAGTATAGAATTCTTACCTATTTCTGCGTTCAGTACATGGGCCATTTTGAGCTTGTAACTATTATTTTGATATATTTTGTTAACCTTTTGACAGAGTGGCATGTTTCCAAAAGACTGCTGTCCTTTCAGGAGCAGCAACTTCCTTCCTTTCTCTACAATTGGCCAGTTTTTTAAGCTGGTGGGAAATTAAGTTTACCTGTTTCCTGACCCATATTGCTACTTTCCACAAGGACCTATATAAAACAGCAGTGAGCACCTAAAAGACAAATCTCTTTTTCAGTATTTTGGAATTTCTGAGCTACCTCTGAGATCATAAGGATAGAGAAAATGCTGAGTTGGTTTAACCTCTTTTTTTTTTTTGCACCAATATATTTTATATATATACTTTTTGTGCTTTTTTTCAGTGAGATTCAGTGTTAGATAAAAGTGCTTCTTTCTGTAAGGAAATAGATTTCATCTCTGTAGTGAAACGATTTTTTAAAAGGAGCACTTTGCTTAACAAATATCTAACGAAGTCTTAAGATTTATGTATGTATATGTAGCCATAAAAGAAATGCTCATTACTTTGGCCGTCATCCTTCAGGTGCCTGCCTCTTCTGCAGTATTAATAATTACTCTGCCATCAGCTGTAATTAATCTAAAAAAAGTCAGCTTGATGTTCCTGTCTTTGTGTAGGTTAAATGAAAAGTGGAAATTTTTAAGAAGTATAAAGCAAATAATTGTTTCTTACACATTGTTTCTGGAACCAGCAGTTGAGTCTAGGAGATATAGATATGTATATATGCGGCTGTAAGAAAATAGATTATAAATTTAATGAAGTTCAAAAGAAACTTCTAAAAAGTTAAGTTATTTTAATTTAATTTTGTCTCCAGAAAGAACCAATAATGCAAATAATAAAAAGCAATTTTGTGTACCTCCTGCATCCCAGCCCATTCACAGTGCTGTGTTCATACTGGCTATTGGAAAGGAATAGATAATCAATTTTGCTTGGGGATAAACACGTCTCAAATTTACAGCTTTATGCTCTGTTTTTCTGTCTGTCCCCAGTAAATTATTCAGTTGAATTTCACCAAAAAAATTAATGTAAGCCTTTTTGTAAAACTTCACTACTTTTCTTCCTTTTTTAATATGTTTCATGTTGTTTTCATAGGTAGAGCAAAATCGAGTGAAACTTCTGAATGACAAGGCAGTTGCCAAATCACAGCTTCAAAAGAAATTAGGACAACTTCTGTATCTCACTAATCTGGAGAAAGTAAGATTAATGGTTCCTTGGTCTTTACCCAAGTAATGTACTCTATTTACCTAGTGGAAGAAAACTGCCATTATTATTTAAAACTTCCAACCTAAAGAAATTGTATTTTCTGTGAAGATTACATTTTGGAATTCAGTGCGATGTTGTCTTACTGCATGCTCATGAAATTATTTATTGCATTATATATTTTAGTTATTTGCTTAATTACACACTTACTAAACTATAAACTAGTTTTAGATGCTTAAAGTTTCCACTAAAACTAACTGGGCCACGTTTAGTAGAAACCTTATAAAATGATGTATGTTTCCGCATATCTTTGCTATTTTACATAGAGTTTACCTTCTTAAATAGGACAACCACGTTTGCAGGTTAAATAAGTGTAAAAAAAATGCAGACACACTCTGGGTATTACATATTATTTTAGTAATAGTGTTTGAGAAGTACAATTACGTTAACGTAAGCATAGTTAAGCATAGTTCAAGTGTTTCTACAACAATGTGAAGCCAGTAGGAAATATGAGGAGCTTCTTGTTTGAACTTGTATTTTATTAGGATTTTTCAGAGCTGTCATAGAGCTGCAGATGCTGTCTGAAGGACTGCAGTATGAAAAGTGCTCCTTTTGCTTACCATAAGTTACATATTTTTTTAACTGCTCAAGGTGGACTTTATTTGTGAATAGGTTTTTAGTTGGCTCACACAGTGTTTTGGGTTTTTTTAAGGACTTCCTTATTCATTTTTTCTAGAAGCTTGTTTTAAATATAGAATAACAAAAGGCAAAGTTTATATATTCTTTTCTTTATAGTCTCAGGATAAAACAACTGGGGGAGTTAATCCAGAACCATGTCCAATCTGTGCACGTCAACTGGGAAGACAGGTAAGATACTTAGTCAGCAGGTTTTAGTTTTAGAACATCTTTACCCAGAGCTGAGCCAGTTGTGTGTCAAATTGTCAATATATTATTTTTTTTAAAGGAATGTTGTATTGAAACAGGGGAAATGAGCTGTTTTCTACAATATACAAGCCAGCATCTTTCCGGAAATAACATCTTGCTCACATGCAAGCACCTTTACTGCTTTTAGTTTTTGACATCAGTGCTTACGTGTTCCAAAAATGTGTGGTCATGATTGTTTTATAACTCTGAAGTTACACTTTTGCCAGAAACATTTATTTGCCACTTATAAGCTAATAGAATGAAGAAGTAGGTAAGCTCCTATACTGTACTTCTGTATTTTACTGTTAACTGCTCGTATTGATAGTATTTGTTTCTTCTAAAGAAATGGGTAATACTTAAGTAAACAGTAGTAAAATCCAGTAGAATGAAGACTGGCAATGTGGATTTCTTTCCCCACCACTTCCCTGAATTGCAGGAGTTGAAATTCAAGTGAGACTTAATTTATATAATAAACTACAAAGCCATAGTTGAAACTTGACTTACCATGCATTAGGAAAAAACATGAAAGGACTCCTGTACAGTCAAATTAAATTGTCTCTTTTTTTTAGGGTAGTTATTTTAAGGTGTTTTAGCTTCTGTTTGCTTTATAGACATGGGTAGGCATGAACCACTATCCTGCCATGTTTCCAAAATCCCCTCTGCGCTCTTCTTTCAAGGGTGAAATACAGGTTTTTACAGAGAACAGCTGTTTTTCCTGTTAACTGCCATTATGCTTTATCTCACAGCTGGAGGAGCTGACTGAAAGGGAAAATAATCTCTTCTTTTGACTTGCTTTATCTTTTCTTAACAGCAAGACTGCTGCTTTAGATGATAGTAGCTGTCATGTTCCAAGGAACTTTTAAAATACTTTGCATCCTGTTTCTGCACAATTGAAAGAACCTTAGAAAGCCTGAAAGACCTTCTGCTTGATAATCAGCAGTTTAGTCAATTCCCTTTCCTACTTCATCCCATGAAAATTTGTTTTATTTTTTCCATTTGGAATGGTCTATAGAACAGACTAGTACAGCAAAAAATCCTATTTCTAGTTTCCAAACCACTGGTCTACAAACTGCTTCTCTATTATGGAAGGTTACAGCTGACATGTAGATGTTCTAGGCTCACAAAGGGAGAACAGCTTCTGTAATGGAATCTTTTGTTTTACATACACTCTGTCAAAAAGGGATTAAGCCACAATATGCAAAATCGGTCTTAAATCCAAAGTGTTGTCTAGGACTTAGCAGTAGGGAAAAATTAAAGCACTTTTTCTGTGACTTATTTACTAAAGATCAGTCTAATATGAATGCACAGTTAAAGAATTTTACAGAAGGGAAATACAAACATTTTTGTAATTTTTTTTTTTAATGGTGTAAATACTTAATCCGTATTTACATAAGGCATCAAGAATTATCTTTCATAGAAATGAAAGATTGTAATGTCTTTCCTGAAGTTCAAAACCAGAAAAATGCAAAAAATGAAAAATCAATGCAGAGATCTTTTTTGGACGTTGAATCTCTCTGTGCTGGAAAACTGAAATTCAGGCTTTTTAGCAGCTAGAGTGCTAAAACTTCTGAAATTTTTCAGTTTTAATCTGATGAGTGTTGTGAAAATAAAGTAATTTCTCTATGAAAATGTAATTTATCATAGATTAGTACACTGTTTTTCTTTCGCATTGATCCAAAACTGAAACTGTTTTGTGGTTGGGTTTTTTTTTTCATTTCCTGCACAGTGGGCAGTGCTGACGTGTGGACACTGTTTCTGTAATGAGTGTATAGCAATCATCATCCAACAGTACAGCGTTGGCACCCGCCGGAGCTCCATTAAATGTGCCATTTGCAGACAGACAACATCTCACAAAGAAATTTCTTATGTCTTCACCGCAGAAGCTGCAAATCAGGAGGATGATATTCCTGTAAAGGTGAGTTGTTTGCAGGAGCTTTGTGGCCCAAACTTTGAGCAGTGCATATTTGTTGTGTTTTGTTGCATACTTCATTTAGGCAGACAAGTGTACCTATATAGTTTTATAAATAGAATATAAATTCTAGACATAAATGCGTAGGAATTCAGTCCTGATTGCACCCTTGTATTTACTTTCTTAGTAATGGAGGGTTTTCACTGGGTTGAGGGCAGGGGTGGAGGAAGAGACAGCATCTCCATGAGTCTTTAGCAATACTGACATATATGTAATGCATAGGTATGTTTGCTTTGCATGAGTCTCTCGTAGAGTGTTGTAGAAACAAAAAAACCTGTAGTTATTGCAGTTGTGGAAAAAAATAGAGGATTCTGGGCTAAAATGCTAAGGTGAAAGACATTGGTAATATTTTGGTTTAGATTATACTGCTGTCTTTAATTAAAATATTATTGTAATGCAGCTGGACATAAGTAGTCATAATTTTAATCTGATTAGTATCTTTAAAAATAAAAACTAGTTGTGCTGGCAGACTTCATGATACCTGTGCAAGTCTCCTTGAACCTTGCACGATTTCTAGGGTTGCTGCCCTGCATTTAAGACAATGCTACCACATTCACACTAGTTATTTCAGCCTCTGTGAACAAATGGAATTCCATTTAATAAGTAGATGATTCCTAACTCAATTTGTTTTAAAGTAGTTGACAGTATGTGGCACCAGGGGGAGTAAATAGACTGTATTTTTAAAGTGCTAGTTCTTAGAACTTCACTTCATGCAGGGCTTTTTACACATTATTTCCATACATAGTTTAGAGAGATCATCCTGTTTCTAACAAAATTTCAAATGTGTTTCATAAATTACATTAAAAAAATAACTAGAATAACCAAATTTCATAAATAAAACATTGAAAGAACATGTAATCTGATGTCCTGTGTAAAGAGTTGTAGTGTTTTCTTGAAGTATTTCTCCCTCAAAAACTTTGAACACAGCAAAAACAAAGCAAAAGTATGAATTCTATGTGAATTTACAGATGCAAAGCTCATTCTTAGTTTATGAAAAATTAAAAATGTATAGTGTAGTTTCACTATCAAACAAGCAGCATGGTTAAAAATAAAATTTCTACCTGATATTCCTTTAAGGACAGTTAGCAAAGAATAACAAACTTACTATGGTTTCTATAGAATACTGCTTTTAAAATCAATATTTTTCAGTATATATATGAAAATTGTGTGATTATTCAGTGTTTATATTTTAATCCATTCTTTCTCAACCCCTCCAGTCTCTTTCAGTATTCACTACCTCTCTTTCTGTCTTACTCTTTATTGTACCAACACTAACCACCTTAAGTTAATGCCTTAGATGCAAAAGGACTACTGTAAATGGAAGCATTTTATACTGAGGGAAGGATTACTGGCACCCCTGCATGTTTTGGTTCTGTAAAAGCTTCCTGTGTCTGGTCAGTATTACAATGGGTATTGCCAGCCTGTCATCTGAGACAAAAATTGTTTGTTAGAGGACAGTTTTGGTTCTCATGTTTGCTGTTCCATAATTCATTGGCACTAGCTAATTTCTTTATACATAGTCATCTGAATATTCAACAAAATGACAGACTCAAAGTATAGGGGTAACAAGTGGGGTAACTTTTTTTAAGACAGACTGAAAACCCAGGTCACTTCTGTCAGTTTCATCTCTCCATAAATATTGAGAACAAAAGTGAAATTTTTTGTGTGCTGTGAACTAAAGTTTTAGTCACTTTCTAGTTCAATCAGCTTAATATAATTTAATATAATATAAACAAAGGGATGATGCACTTTGCACACTTAGTTATCTTGTTTAAAAAATAGAGCAAAAAGACTGTGGCCACTTCGAGCATTGTGCTGTTCTTTTCTTTGTCATAGTTCATCTTACTGATCTTGAACAAAGTCACCTTTGTGACACCTGAGTCACAGGAATCTGAAGGGTGGAAAAATCAGCAACAGTGGCTAAAGCTACTGTCTGTTATAACAGGGAAAAACAGGACTATGATAAGGACTAAAAACAGTTTCTGAGGCAAAGACGGTCAGAGCAGACTAGCCAGAATTGTCATCACTGAATCAAAAGTGAATAGTATTGGAAAAGCACATAAGTGACCCTGGAATTATGTTAAAATGTATTAAAGCTAGTCTCAGACCTCCTAACTGCTGACATAAGCATTTTGAATCATCTGTCTGACTTTGGAAGCAGTGTCAGTGTCTACCAGGTGCAACAGAAATGATGCGGAAGAAAGCTGCTTTATTTCTGTGTCTGTGACATTGTAGAGTTGGAATCTCTGTGGAGGACTCTGGGAAATAACATGGTACTGCTTACTGCAGCCTTTGGTAAAACAGACTGCAGAAAGTCTTTGACATGTATTTCTGAAGCATTCGTTTAGCTGCCTAATGTGTGAATGATCCAGCAGCCCAGCATTGGTTCCCAGCTTGTGTCAAGATTGCTAACATCCTTCCCAGCCAATTCTGCAAGCAGTGTGACTTCAGTAAATTTGATCTGTCATTGTACTGAGCCAACATAGTTAATTCAATGTTCAAAAGACAGGTGCAGACAGAAATAAAACAGTATTTGTCCAGCTGAATCTAGCACAGCTTGAAATTACTATGCATGTAGGAACTAGTAAGAAAGTAAAGGCTTCTTTAAAAAATACATTAGGTAAAATTGCTGTAACACAAAGTACATTCTGAAGGACATGGAAAAAGAATTGCTTCTCATTGTATCCACTTGCTGACCTAAGGGGAAAGGGAAGAGTACATAAATCAAAATGGACAAGAAGTAGAATATAGTGTTGGATTCATTAAACACTGAAATACTTCTGAATGTAGAATGTGAAGATGTTTTCATTGCAGTGCACAATCCTTCTAAACTTAATTTAATTATATTTACAATTTTCTTACTATTTTAAATACAATTAACAAGCTTCACAGTACTGAATATAACTTCAGTGTTGCCAGAATGACAAATATAAGCAACAGAAATAGCATTCAGGTAGGTTTTTTTTCATTGTCCAATTTCAAGAAATGTGAAGGTACGAAAATTTTAATGTGCATTTGGAAGATTCTCTAAAGACTGTGCCGCAAAGTTAAACTGCAGGAGGCCTAATGGGCATGTCTGCTGCAACTGCACTGCTTGGGCTGTCTGTTTTGCCTCGTGCAGAACCGGATGGTGTGTCTGCATGGCACTTCATCCTTCCATCTGCTGCACATGCTGTAATACACCGCTGATCCTACAGCACTGCATTATAAGGGAGGCATAAAAGTAGTTCAGTGCTACTTAACCTGCCCTTCCTCAAAGCTGGTAATTTTTAAATTTGTGTAAGATGTGGAAGAGGCCTAATGTAACATCATTTCATAAAACAAAGATTGTGGAGGGAGTTGTTTACTATCCTTTTTTTACTAATGCTCTTCTTTGACTTTTCAAAGGGAAGTCACTCCACCAAAGTGGAAGCTGTGGTCCGAACACTGAAGAGGATTCAATTTAAAGATCCAGGGGCTAAATCCTTAGTCTTCTCAACGGTATTAATCACCATTTTCTGTCTTGTCTTTGTGTGTGTGTGTTTTGAGTTTAAAGCGTTCATAATATTTTCAGGAATTAGTTTAGCTACCAAAGTGTTGATTCACTCTGTACAGCCACTTGATTGTTTTGAGGATTTGTGGGGTAAGTCATATAACTGGAACATGAATAATGATCATAGCAGATGTAAAAGCTTGTTTCTTTAAAGGGCAAACACATAGATTTGTATGGAAGCATTAGAAATTCTTGATATTTTTAAATGTAATGTCCAGATGGTTTTGATACATGGTGAAACTGTTTTTGTGATGGCTACCAATTGCTTTTATTCAAGCTGATCTTTCTAATTACCTGTCTTACTTAGTTTTATGAAAGGTTTGGTTTCTAGCACACAGTTTAATTTTTTTTCAATAGCAAATGCTAGCATTTTGAAAAGCTTTTTAATCTACTCTTTCTTAGGGAAGTTAATTAGTATTTTTTAGTTGTCATTGCTGTTTGTAATGTTGAGTTACTTTTATTGTGTTGTGTGGTTTTGTTTTTTTTTTTTTACAGTGTTTCCATGTGTTGGATATAATTTCAAAAGCTTTGTATGACAACAACATGATTTTTTCTCAGATCAATGGAATTAGTAAATTTCAGGTACATAAAGGATATTTTTCTTAAATTATTTTCAGTGGGAAAATCATAGTTCATGGAAGTTAATTTGATCCTTTTACTTCATTGTCTCCTTTGAGAAACTAAAAGAGCAGCAAATTTCTTTGGCAGAAGCTTTGATCTCTAGCTCATTAATTCTAAAAATCATAATCACAAAAAGCCCCAATTTAAAGCATTCCGAGACAAACAGTACATTCACTTTTGAGAATGATGCATTGGCATGGATGTTAAGGATGAGATACACTGATCAGTGTTGCAAGAAGTTCATGCCTTCCTGATAACTGTCGTGTATCTGTTCCGGGATGACAGGTCTTGGATCAAGACCTGCAAGTTTGTCACTCTGGAGCCTGTATTAGCTGCTGTAATTTCTTGAAAATAAAGTCATGTCCCCCACGCTCTTCACTGAGGAACTTTTGTCACACTGCTGTGATTTTTGCCTTTTAGGAAAACCTTTCTGCATTTAAATATGATCCAAACATCAATATTTTGCTGCTGCCTCTTCACACTGGCTCCAATGGACTAAATATCATTGAAGCAACTCACGTTCTGCTTGTGGAACCCATTCTGAATCCGGCACATGAGCTGCAGGCTATTGGCAGAGTACATCGTATTGGCCAAACAAAGTAAGATTTACAAGTGTGTTGAATGGTTTAGATATGGTCCAGCATAGATCTGCATACTCTAAATTAGAATAAATCTAATCCACTGAACTCCCCAATTTTGGAAACGAGAGTATTCATAGAAATCGTGGTTTTAACGATGATCATGTAAAGGACAGAAATACTAAGATTTAAAAAGTTTGCTGAATAATCACATTGTGTTTTTTAGAGAGTTCTTTTGTGCTACAGGGGTAAGATGCAGAAACGAATTGCATTTGGGCATTTAGGAAGACTGTAGGCTTTTGACCATAAAATTCTGAAAAACCTTCTTCAACTGCTACCCTATTTTATGTGTGCCACTGATGCCTTAACTTTGGAGTTAAAAACTGCTTCCAGAAATGTCTTAGCTTTGCATGTCCAAGCAACTCATCATTTATGTCATGTAAGTTCAGGCTAAGTTCAGGCATGGCCTTTCTGAGTTTCCTTGAGAGACTCCTTCTAACTGGTCATTCTCAGCTCCAGATTAGGAGCTGTGTAAATTGTTGGGGGTTTTTTTTTGTTTCCTTGTTCTAGGGCTTTGTTTGGTTGGGGTTTTTTTCCAAAAAGAAAGTTAGAGCACACTCTCATTAGAACTGATAAGTTTTTAAATCATAGTTCTGCCCTCACCCCCATCTAGATCTTTTTGAAGACATTAATGAGTTTGCATCTCTTGTTTGTTTCAGTGTTTTCGCTTTGATATAGGTAGTACTAAACACTTAACAAAAGTCTTGGAAAGTTTGTCCTGAACATGAGATGTATATGTTTTTTCTTAGGTCTCATGTCACTTGAAAAAAAAAAATTTAAAGCCCGGTACATGAAGAAGAAAAATAGCTGGAGTCAATTCTGAAAAAATAAAATTCTAGAATAATTAGTGGGGTTTGTGTTCTGGAAGTGAAAGCGAAGGGAGAGGACATGAAGGAGCATGTATGTGAAGGAATGTTTATGAACAGGTGGATATTTGTGTGTGTTGGTTAAAGTTTTGATTTAACTGTGAGGGCATAGAAAAGATTGATTGCAACAGCCCACATTGTAATTTTATATGATGCTGGCATGAAAGGTCTGGCAAAAACCTTGCAATAAAACCACCAAAAATATGCTGTACTTTTTAAGAATTAAGGCTTCATCAAGGCTTTCTTGAAAAAGGGCTGTGTTCCAAGTACAGTGAGCATAAGGGAATACTCTGTTTAGTGTTACTGGTGCAATTACTACCAGTTCAGTTCAGATCTTACTTACTTCTCTTTTTTTTGGGGTAGACCTCTTTGAATCCAAAAGTATTCCCCCTGTATTCTTCTGTGAAATGTTACCTGCCAAAGTTCCAGCCTAAGATCTGAAAACCATCTAAGCGCTTTCAAAGATTCTTACCTTGAAAAATGTATATACTGGGGAGCCTGGGGTGATTTTTCATTTTTATCTTTGGAGCTGACTCTTTTCCATTTCACTTTCTTGTGCCTGGCACTTTCCTTTATTCCTGCTTTCTTTATGAAATTTTATTTCATAAATTGAGTTTTCATTTTGTATTGTTTATTGACATTTTGGGTTTTATGTTTTACTAGTGTTTACTGACTATAATTACTGACTTTTAAAAAAAGATATAATATTTTGCTATCTTCAAAATAATATTATTAAAACTCTGGGAATTATAGGTTTAATTATTCACCACATTGAGCTCTTGTCTCTTGGAATAAGTTGTGACAATGCAGTATGAACATTGCACGTAACCAGTGGGTCAAACTCATTTCTTTAGGCTCTTGAGGAACATTTCTAGTAAGGACACAGAAAGCAGAACTTTGCCCAGCATCTGCATTAGGATTTTAGCTAATACAGCTTATATTCATTTACTATGTGATCAGGACAGTGAAAGTGTGTTTTCAGGGAGGCACTAAGCACCCTGAAACATCAGTGGAAGTTATTAATCACTTGTAACATTTCTTTCTTAAAATACAGAGGCATATATTCAACACCTTCACAAGAACTAGTGTGAGGCAAAAATATGATTATAAACTTTGACAGTAACAGTATCACTTCTGCTCACTTATGGTCTTGTTTTCTTTTTTTTTAAACACATTCAGATCTACGATTGTTCATAGGTTCCTGATAAAAGCAACAATAGAAGAGAGAATGCAGACTATGCTGAAAACTGTAGATAGAAGGTATGTGTTGAATTTTTTTAAAACATCATTATTGCACTGAAAATGAAAAGGTGGTTCTCCACCATACTTTTTTATGCTTAGACGTGCATATCTTATATAAAAACTTCAACTGCTCTTCAAATTGTTTTGATTGGCAAAAAAGTTTTAAGACTTGAAAAATTTTAACTTTGCAGCTTAAGGTGTTTCAATTCTCTGGGAAATATTTTGATTATGTTTTGTGTATTTTATTTCAAAGAAGTCCAATGAATAAATTACGTGTTACGATATGATTTATCTTTTCAGTTTACCTATTTCCATTAGTATAAAAGCATTGCAATTGATGGAGTAACACTAAGCCTGCCACTAGATCAACAGCCTTTAAGCTCTAATACAGGACATGGATTCTTTCTTTCCTTATTTTTAAGTCCTGCAAACATAGTCCGACAGTGCTGTGTCACACTCCTTGGTTTTGCAGTCCATGCAAGTGTTGCCCAGATGCTAGGCCATACATCAGGCTGGTGTGCAGACACAGAAAGCAGTCACTCACTATGTTTATCTTTCCAAATTCTGTAACCAATGATGGATTGGAGCAGGACCAAAAATGTTATTTACATTCTTTATGCAGACAGTATAAGAGGTTTGTACCTCTTAACTAGATTGTTTACACATGACAAATCTAGGAGGAGGCCTTAGTTTAAGGAAATGTTGCCTGTTACGGATTATGAAACTAAAAATTTACATGCACATCTTTGGCTGTAGTTATGAAAGATTTCAGTTTTAACTCTTGAAGAACAGTTTATTCAGTTTCTGTATCTGTGAAGTAGCACTACTTTTGCACATTAAATTTGGATAAATGTACAGTGGTTGAATGATCCCATGAGGGCTAATGTTTTCATGCTTGGAAGATGAAGCCAATCCCTTAAATGTTAAGAGGTCAGAGCAGATTATCCCATGTTCTGCTGCCTTTGCAGTGTTGATGTTGACCACTGTTGAAGTCAGTAGATGGACTTTGTATTTTACCTAGAATGTGCCAGAGCAGCAGCTGATCAGTGTATGTGTTTTCCCTGACAGAGCAGGTGTGTTTTCCTGCTGAGTTTCGAAGCTGAGCAGTTATTGACTCTGAACTGTGTGGTCTGTCTTGAGTGCACACCACTGGTTACTTACATTGATTCTTTCTCTGATGCCTGCATGCAATTTTTTCCCACAGCCACACGAGCTCTTCCATGAAACAGTCAGAAGCCTCAGTGTTGACAGTGGCAGATTTGGCTGACCTTTTTACAGAGGAAACTGAAGAACTTGAGTAAAAACATTGGTTTGACCTAAAGAAATCGGAAAGTACCTGACCCAATAAGCACCAGGATATAATCCAGTTGATCTGTCATTCCTCTAGACATCATCTAACATTTGTCCATAATGGAGCAATTGGAAATTGAGAAGTCTTAATTGTTACAAATTTATTCTTTGGTGATGTTCATAGCAGCACACACTTCTGATAGCACTGGAGAAAAGTTGCACTTTGCACATTATACAAAACTATGGATTTTATTCCCAAAGAGCATTTGAGTTGGATGCTAAAACTGAGATCTTGGACCCTTGGTTGAGAGGGTTTTTACCATAAGGTTTGATTGGCTAGTAGCTCAGTCTGAGAGCAAAACTATGTGGGTGGTTGGGTGGGAAAGGGAAGCAGAAACATACAAATCTAATTTTTTTACTGTACAAAGAGTTGTTAGAAAGAATGACTGTAAATTAATATTCTTCTAGAAAGGGCTTGTTAGATTTAATGCAGAATTACTAAATGTCTTATTGTTAACACTTCAAGTGACTAATCTTTACTAATAATTTGGATATTTGTATTAGACTTTTAGATATTCATAAAGACTTTTGACAGTTAAATATTTCATTGTTAATGCTTACTCACTGAAAAAAGATGATAATTAAATTATGCTTTTTGTATGTGTGTTGGTCTGGTGATCAGTTAAAGACTTGAACTTGCTGTACGTTTTCCCTTGAAGCTGTGACTAATTTAGTGCTCTGTTTAAAAAAAAAAATAAGGCATTTGTTACAGAATTCTCAAAAAATTAATTGGTTACGCTGCTGATCACTTCATAATAATTTGGTGCTTGCGTGCATTTTCTCACCCTGATCTTTTTGTGTAGTTCTGTCCCTTAAAGATGCAGCAATCTAAATATACAAAATACATGAAATTATGGTAGGCAGTCTAATTATTAGGTGCCTGGTCTAAGTTAGGTAAGTAGTGGAGAGAAATGGAACTTTCATGAAGCTTCATCCTTAGACATGCAAGATCACTGTTGACAGTAGATAGTTTTGAAAACAAATCTAGGCTTTTAGACTGCTGAAGGTAGGCAAGATAAATTTTAAGCCTTTTGGCATAAATTATGGATGCGCCTTTATGTAACATTCATTCCTGAAGGTATTACAGAAGCAAGCTCAGCTGTGCAGTTGGTGTGAAACACAGTTTTGTGTTTAGAGAGTGAGCAAATGTGTATGCATGAGCAACAGCCTACTTCCCTCAAATTACAATATTTTGCTGTTTCAGTAGACAGTGTTTTTTGTATATTTTAAAAATCTTACTTGAGGTTGAAATTAAAATGAACCCTTTAAGAAATCTCATCTTAGAATTTTTACTCTAATCATGTCTGTTAAACAGATTCACCATATAGTCATGGAGCTTCTTGAGTTCTGTCTTCAGTCGTACATTTGAGTAGCACCGGTCAGTCTGTCCGCATCGCAGACAAGTTTTGCGCTGCTGACAATGGGTGTGAATAGAATTTGCATCATTAATACTGTATCAAAGAAGTGTTTTTATGGCGTTTATATTCTGTTGGCCTACTGGACCAATTGGATACTTTTTTCTAAAGAGTATATGAGTAACTCTACAGACAATGTATCTCTGTTTCCCATGTTTGTAATACATGTCACTCTCAGTTGGCTTAGCCCAGAAAGCCAACTGCATCCTGGATTGCATCAGAATGTGACCAGCAGGATATGAGGGAGGGGATTCTGCCCCTCTGCTTTGCCCTGGCGAGACCCCACCTGGAATGCTGCATCTGGGGTCCCCAGCACAAAAAGGACATGGAGTTGTAGGAGCAAGTCCAGAGGAGGACCACCAAGTCGATCACAGGTCTGGAGCCTCTCCCATGAAGAACAGCTGAGAGAGTGGGGTTGTTCAGCCTGGAGAAGAGAAGGCTCCAGGGAAACCTTAGAGCACCTTCCAGTACTTACAGGGGGGCTGCAGAAAAGCTGGAGAATGACTTTTGACAAGGGCATGTAGTGACAGGACAGGGGGGAATGACCATGAGACAAAGGAGTGCAAGTTTAGATTGGATATTAGGAAGAAGTGCTCTACTATAAAGGTGGTGAGGCATTGAAACAGGTTGCTGAGAGAGACTGGAAGTGTTCAAGCCTAGGTTAGATGGGACCTTGGTCTAGTGGAAAGGATCCCTACCCACAGCAGGGGGGTTGGAACTAGATGGTCTCTAAGGTGCCTTCTAACCCAATTCTCTGATTCTATATGTACACTTTGTTTTGGAGAGGAGTGATTTTTGTCTTTGCAGATTACACTTTGCAGCTAGGGAAATGGAATAGATACGAGACTTTTCTTTAGATGAAGCAGATCAAATAGTTTACACAGAAACTGTGACATCTTCATCTGTGAACATATTGGAAACTCAAATAACCCTGAGCAACCTGATCCACCTTCGAATTTGGTCCTGCTATGTGTGGTGTGTTGAACCAGATGACCTCCATGGATCCCTTCCAGCGTAAATTATTTTACAGTGTACTGGAGATCATGCTGTACAGACACTCCAGGAACTCTGAGGGCAACAACATTCCAGTTACCTTGTCGTCTTCAGATAATTTTGTTATTGACACAATGGGACTGCACAAGAAGCTGCTGTTCACTGAGAAATGATATATCTGTGTTAAAAACTGTGGGAGCACTTAGTGTTTACATTCATAGCTCCCATTTTAATTAACTAGATGTAGGAAGAATAGTTGTCAATGATTATGAAGACAGGCTAACTGAAAAATGAGCTATGAGAGGCTTCCCAAGCTCATGAAGATTTTGACTTAATTTTGTAAAGATGATGGTTTCATTGTTTATTTACAAACATGTGGCTTTTGAATTCCTAACCAAAAGCATAGCTTCTCATCAAGCACTGCATGAGTCTTTAGTCCTGGCTTACCTTGTTTTATACTCATATAACCGCATGGAATGCCAGAAACGTGGTTCTAGTTGCTCTCCTGACTGCCCTGGAGCACCAGCACCCAGAGCTCTTGGAGGTATTACATTAAAATGTGTGCATGAGTTATGTTAAACCACCTCTTGAAACTGGAAGATTGAACCATTGGAGTACATAGCCAGTGTCAGTAGTAAAATGAATTCTTCAAGTTTCACATCATACTAAATACAGAGACCAAATTTAATGGTTTTTGCTATTCTTTGCAATATTTTGTTTCTTCGACAAAGGTTTTTCTTCCAGGCATCTTAAGAGACTTCTCATTAAATTAATTCCTTTCTTTTCTTTTTTTTTCTGCTAAGGGTGCAGCTTGTAAATCTGCAGTGCTTTTCTCTTATCAAATATGGTAAGCTTGTTTTCACGGTGCTGTCTTGGTTTTGCTCTCTATCAGAACACTTTTGACAGTATTTTAGCTGAGAACAAAGTCTGCCCCATTAAAATACTTCTAGTGTACTTATACAAGTGACATTTTCCACTCAAGACAGAAATCTATAAATACTGACTGCAGTGTTTGCATAACATTTGTGTGGACATACCAGAGTCATGTACCAGATTCTCATGTGTTCTCCTAAAACATGTAAACATGATCCAAGTTGACAGGATTATTTATCCAGTGAAGTCAGTCCGTTTAAAAATGAGGCTTCAGCTGATTCCAGAGACCTCAGTACTGACTTTTCATCTCTTTCATTTCCATGACAAATAATGTTGGGAGGTTTTTTTACTATAGTTGGTGAGGATTTTGGGACAGGTTTTCTGCCTATGTATAAAGGTCAATGCCTTTTAGAACAGAGCTGTTGTTTTGGTATCTGTAAAAGCTTCACGCAAATAGTAAACTTCCTTGAACCACACATAATATAATCATCTCGGAAGCTAAGGTGTTAAACTTACGGTGTTAAACTGAGCTCTGTGAATTTCACTGTGAATCTTTAAATGAATTTGTAAGTTAAGATCCCCCTTGCTCTCTAAATCAGCCTGGGCCAGGAAAAGGTTTGCATCTTAACCTTTTAGGTAACTTTCAACATACTAGTGAAAGTCCAGGATATACTACAGTTTTCCTGCAGGACAGATACTACAAAGGAGTATTTACATCAGTCCTCTCATGCATATTCCAGTTTAATGCTAAGGAATGGCCATAAGAGTTCATGATGCTTTTTGTGAGATATGCCTTCCAAACCACATATCTGCAAATGTGTGCAGATGATCCTACAGAAATAAAATAATGCATAGTTATGTCTGGTTAAATCCATAATTAGGTATGTGTTGTCCTGTAAAGTTCTGTCTGGATTAGTAGCTGAGGACCACTTAACAGCTCTCTACCACTCTCTTGACACAAACAGTGCTCTCCTCTTTCCATCCCTTTCTGCAGTCCTTATGACTACATTACCTCTTTCAGGAGTCACAGAATGATTTGTCCAGTTAAAACTGCTTCTGTTAAATTGGAGGGAAAAGAGTCTGTATTGGTCAATCTTGCATTGACCAGTGTAAGAAAAAATAACCATGAAATTTATTCCTTTCCCAAAGTAAGCAATTAGATGAGTTTCTAAGGAAAACCTAGAAATCTAGGGGGTTTTCTAGCTGCAAAAGAAGCCTGTTTCTGAATCTTAATCTAAAGATTTCCTGCTTAAAATCTGTATGCTAAGCTTTTCTGTAGACTAAAAGGCTAGTTACAAAGTCGCTGTGCCTGTGCTTTTTCTTCCTTTTTGGTTGCATGAAATAAGTGAGGTCTTTACAAGATTATATGCTATAAATGTAGATTAAATTAATTTCATAAGGGAGAAAAGAATAATGTGCAAGACATCTCTGTCTCTCCCTCTGCTTGTGTTTTTCCATATTTTCTGTGTCATTCATCTCATCCCACCCTCCACCCACCCCCAGCTCACTCAGTTCGTTACAAAGAATGTGTTTGGTCAGTGGAAGTAGAGTACAAGATTCATAATCCATAAAATGGCTACAGTAAAACTAGTTTACCACAGGAAAAGTGTCTGAAATAGAGGGAATTTTAACCTGGTATTAATTCTTTTTTGTACCTATAATATTCTCATTTAGCCCTATTCTTCAGCACTGTAGAAGCAGATACTGAATTTCAGTCTGTTAACTTTTATATATCTGGTTTTATATTGTACAGCTGACATCCATAAAGGACCTGGCAATCTAATTACTGAGTAATCAGTGAGGCTTACAAGTTTTTACTTGCCAAGTCTATAGTTTTGGGATTCATAAAAGAGTGCACCTGATCCACTGTCACAAATCACAGTGTATCCACTGTCTTCTCTTCTTCAGAGGAAGAGGAAGGAATAGGTAACTACTGTTTGACTGTAGTATTGAAGGCAAGTCCCAAGTACTCACTCTATGTATTCTACAGTCGTGCACTGTGTAAAGAGCAGAGTTGAACTTGCAGCTTTCAAATGTTGTTAAGGAATTAAGTGACCTGGGGTGGAAGTAAATCATGTAGGGTTTCTAAGTCCTAGAATAATTCTCCTTAGACAATTGGATTGTGAGATACCTGTAAACCTCTGGTTTGGTTTCCTTCTATGTACAAGATGTCAGCCTTCCAGGGCTAACTTCCAAGTGCCTTTGTTCTGTGTATTTATAGAGCTCACACAAGCAAGTGCCCAGCCCCATTCATTCAACTGGACACATACCAAATTTTATCAGTTTAGGAACAGGTGGTGTTGTTTCCATGATGTAACATCTCTTGGTTTGATAGCAACCTTCACATCAGGTAGAAACTACCTTTCTAAATTCTACCAAGTGTAAGGTCTGACTGCTTGCAGGGTGTGTCAAAATATAAATTGTTGGTGTAGACTGGCTTAGATAGTTGTGGGGAGTTTATGCCGCTTTTCCTTCTATGCTGTGGGGGCTAGTGAGCTAATGGGATTCATGTTACGTTGCTGTGAATTGTCCCCTCCTTAGGCTAACAGATGATCATCATTTGACAGACTTTCTTTTGACTATGTCATTTGGTTAAGGAAGAAAATCTTCTGGCTACTTTGATAGAATTTTGCTGTCACTCTTGGAGTCTCCTGAGACAGAGGATCGTAAGTGTGGGAGAAGTGACTTTCCATTTGTGGATGCTGAAATTGTAAGGGACTAGATGTATTGACTGAATGTTCACGAGTCCCTGAGGCCTGATGGGATTCATCCCAGCATTCTGCAGGAGCTGATGTATGGTATGGAAGAACCCCTCTTGATCATCTACCAAAGGTCTGGGAAGGTCCGTGTTGACTGGAAGATAGCTAATGTTGTTCCAGTTTACAAGAAGGACATGAGGGAAACTACAGACTTCTTAGTCTAGCCTCAGTTCCTGGAAAAATTATACCTACTATACCCAGTATTATTGTGTTGTTTCTCTTCTAGTCTTTTACAAAATTTTAGTGCAGCAGTGCAGGCGTTGTGGAAATGATTACACCGTGCTAACTGCTGCTGCCATTGCTGGATCTTGAAAGCAGATCTGGTTAAACAGCATTCTATCCTACAATTCCTGTCACAGAGGTAGAAAGCCCAGAGCACTTCACCGCCAGCCAGAAAAGAGATGGAGGAGGTATCTCTGAGACCAGGTGATCCATTCATATCTGCTGCTGTTGTACATGCTGCATTGGAGGTGGAATTTGTACTAGATGGGGTTGGAGGAGGTTGGGAGGGGGAAAAATGAGGAATAGTTGTAAAATGTTCCTCTGAGTGCCCTTCTGCTGATTTTTCTGTGGGAGGAATGAGTCACTGATAGGAGCAATGAATAAACAAAGGGTGAAAGATTGTAAGTGTAGCCTATTCATTGGAGCTTAATGTTCATCTAAATGCAGTGGTACATTTTTATATTCCAGATTTGAGATATTAGTCACTTTCTTACTGAAACTTCTTGGGATATGAACTTACAGGGCTTTGCAGTGATTGAAAAAATGGAAATACTGAAAAGTTTTAGCCGTTGTGATACATGTTTTAAGGTGCACCTAAGTCATAGGACTCCCTAGCCAAATGTAGGCTGTGGGTTTGTGAAGGATAACAGTTCAAGCTTGTAAGATACATATTTATAGATTGACCTCCCTGAACCAGACAAGCAAGTTTTGCTTAATAAAGGCAAAGTAATTAATCACTTCTGCTGTAAATGAACAAGTGTCTCTGAAGGGGCAAGACAGTGGACTTTGTAATTGCCACTTGGGAAGTTCTGCACCTAGTGAACATCTGTGCCTGCAGTGGGGATGAAAGGCAGTAAGCCCAGCCTGGTCCTCTTGTGCAGGGAAACAGTCCTGGGAAGTCTTGCCAAAGCTTTGAGCCTGCTATGTCAAATGAGGGACAGACATGTCATGGCTATTTCTGGGGAATCTCTCCTTTTCTGTACTGTAATCTTCAAGCATCTTGTAAGCATAGATTTTCTGTAAAGTTTCTACAATTCTTAACATCTGCTCCTTCATCAGCACGCTGTCACTGTTCAGTAGAACTTTTCTTTTTTCCCCATGGAGTGTGTATTTCTTTTTTGTTACTAGTTCTTAACAACAGGTGACCCTGAATCATTTACACTCTCGTTAAAAGCCTCTAGAATGGAACTGAGGGACGTGAAACACCAAAGAGGTAGACAAAGGGAATGAAGTGAGGGAGGTTCTACTTCTGCCTGGTAAAGGGCAGACTGTTGCTGCCGTGACACAGAAAACAAACGTGAGACTGGGGGAATGGTAGAGAGGGGTGTCCAGTCCTATCCTGGGGGAATCAATTCTAATATAGAAAAGGTTTTCTGAGTAGAGTTGTTTTCCACTCACTCCGCACTGTGGGAATCCTGTTGTAGGGCACAGGACACCATTTGGCTATTTTTTGAGGCACTTGATTCTAGGGAATGGTTTTAAAGCCCAAAGCCACGACCCTGGACTTAAGTCTATAATTACCCTCTTTTTGATAGAAAATGTTTTCTTTTATAAAACTGCATATTATCAGATACTTTGCCAGGCATTTGCAAGCAATGTGATGTCCTCTAATTTAATTATAGATTTCAGTGTGGAAACAGAATAATTTAATTGTTGAAGTAACAGAACACTGAAACTAATCAGCTTTTGCAACAGCAAGTTAATGACTTTTAAAAAAGCAACCCACAGGAGAGAAAAGAGCAATTTTCAATTGTGTTCCAAAACTGAAATTACTGGATAATAAGCCAAGAAAAGAGTATTTTGATTACCTCTGTGTTTCCTTGCTTTATATAGCTATTGTAATTTCAATGAAATAATTTATTTAGAAAGTAGCAAAACTAAATTTTTATTTTAAAATTATCAGGTATGTATAAATGTACAACTTAATGTTCCCTTGGTCCCTGAGTAACTCAAGGTCAATAGCCTTTCTTTTGTACTCATAGTTTGCTGTCAGAATTACATCATAGTGTCTCTTGAGGTTTGCAGCTATTTCAAAGCCTTTGTGAACACAAATTTTTGTCTTAAATTATCCTGCTACTGAAAGAATACTGACTGATATAACACTTATTAAAGAACCTTTTTTTTTCCATCTTTCTGGCTTGTGGAAAAATAGCTGGTGTCTCTTCTGAAAGACAGTGCTTAATCATTTGTGTTCCTATTCCTCAGTATGTAACTGAATTGTCTGATAGATGTTATGTGTTAAATAGTATCACTTTATAGGAATGCTCTGCATGTGTAAGTAATTGTTATTCAAAACTGCAATTACAATATGTGTAGAAGTCCAGGAGTCCATCATTATTCTTTCCAATGTGGTTTGTTGAACCCCACTCCAAGCCTGCTGATTTCTGGAAACAGCTCACACTTCCCTACAGCACTTCTTCATGACAGTCTCCTGCTCCATGGAGACTGGGTCTGTGACATCTCCTCGATAAAGTTATCTGTTGGATCAGTTGTATCATATTTTCATTCCTAGAACTGTAAATCAGTCCTGGTCAATCCCAATATATACAAACTATTTTTAAGAGTGGTATAATTAGGAGCCCTCTTTGGCCCACTGGTGTATTGTAGTTCATGTGTTGCTGTTTATAATTCCTTTTGAAAATTTAATAAAATATTGTAAAATGTGCACTTAGTTATACCTAGATAGAACGTAAAGAATAAAGAAAATAGCTGATACATTTCATAAAACCAAACTTCTTGACAAAGCATGAGAAATTCTATTGAAAAGAAGGTATCTTAACTGAGTTTGAAGTCAGCACTCAGCAGGGCCTTATTTTTTGGGCACTGTACAAGTGCCTGGGATATAATCCAAAGTACAAGTCCAAAATGGGATATTTTCTGTTGAGTTAAATGGTCTGTGGAGCAGTTTTACAGGGAGAGAGAACCTGCAATCAAAAGGTAGGGAAGCTGCAAAGAATGTGAGGGTGGTGAAGGGACTTGCCCAAAGCCAGATGGCAGTGGAGTGGAGATGGAGCCGCAGCCTCCCCCATCCCGTGGGGGGCCCAGGCTCACCCACCGGACCCCAGGGGCAGCCAGCCCTGGCACGGTGCTTGCCTTGGGATGCCTGCCTTGCACAGAGCTGCTGGCACGGTGGGTATTGGAGCCATCGAGCACAAGCTGTCGCGCATGGCGCCTGCTGGCACACAACGGGGCCCTGTTCCTGCTCTTACTGTGGTTTTTATTGTACATTGATGCAGCTCCACAAAGGCTCTTGTGACTTGCTGGGTTCCTTGCAACGCTCCCTGCTACCGAGTGTTGTGTGCAGGCAGAGCAGGATTATGTCCGTGTGCCCCATGGTCAGCTGACAGCTTTCAACAGCTGTCCTGCACTGAGCAGCCAGGCAGTCTTCCTCAGGAGATGTCAATTCTAGCAAGAATGGGGAAGAAAGTGTGACCTTGGGAAAAACACCGTATCTGTTAATAGACCAGAGCATGTTATGACCTGATACGCTGAAATATTTCTAGTGTAAATAGGCAGGAGATAAATTTTTCCTATGAAAAAGGCAGTACACCAATAAAAAGTGCTGCACGCATTGATCGAGTATAAATCTGTTACCCTTTGGAACAAACAAATAGTAAAATGTTAGCTATGTAAGAGGAAGGCACCAAGGCTCTTTGGGGTCCAGTTATTAAAAGTTGATTGCACAGAAGGACCACGGTGGAACCTTGTTGAGTCAAAAGGAAAATAGCTGGTGTGAGTGACATGCAGGCTTTCATTAAGGTGTGTTATGATGGGAGCACCTTATGACATCACCTGTGCCAGCACCCACACTAATGAAGTACACTTACACCTTGCCAGAGACAAATCTCTTCCATTTTAAATACAGTAATATGATGGACATGGTGAGAAATGAAAGGTAGGATTTCAATGGAATCACCCTGAAAACATCCATTTCATATTGAGGTTTCTCTGGGAAGGAGGTGGGAGTCCCCTCTGGCTCTGGGCAGGTAAGGATGTGTTTGTTACCCATAAGCATATGACTGAAGGCTGAGTTGGAATCTCTTTCCCAAAACCCTCCTGGCTGATAGTGCAAAGGATGTCCCTGTGTCAACTGCACAACCCCCTGCAGTGAGCCCCTGGCTTGAGGAACTGTGAGTGCATGCTGGTGATGACTGGGACCTGTAATCCTCATCCAGGGAGGATGTGAACAGGGATGTGTGAAGTAGAACTGCTGAAGGAGAAGTGGGAGTGCGTGGGTAATGCCTGGGGGGAGCAACTTTATTCTTCTAACACACGCGCACACACAATAATAAATTATTGCTACATCTAGTTTTCTTTTGCTTAGCTTATCCATTGCTGAATAAGGAAGATGGTGAGTTAATAAAAACATTTGGCATTTGTATGGCAAAGGGAAAATCTGGACTTCTGACAGTTAAAAGCTAAACAGAAGGCACAGCTGGAGGGAAAGATCATAAGGTGGGGTGTCCTGCTGGGCATTTCCAGTGAGATACTTAAACAAGTTTGTTCCTTTGGGTATGTTTCAGTATCTAGGGTCATGTTTTGCTGTCAGTCAGTCCACTGTAAATCGGGAGCTTTATGGAGTTTTGTTGTACTCCTGCCAGTGCAACTGAGAGTAAACTTTGGCTCTGGTTACATCCCTCTAGAGCAAGCTGAAGCTTGCCTTATCCACAGTAGAATCCCTGTTGACTTCACAGAAGTTTTTCATGAGTTGGGACATCTGGATTTGGTACAGTAATACTTAACATTGTGATGTTGCTGTAAACTCTAGGATGTTTACAGAAATGAGAGACGGATCAGACCCCTGCTAACTATTTCATAGGAGCGTAGGGTTTCTTCCAAGAAAAATACCTGAGCTCTTGAGGGCAGTATCTGCTCCCAGTATTCTGTTCTGCAGGGAAACCTACATTCAGAAAGATTAAAATTAGCCTCCTGGATAAAACTGTTAGTTTGAGAATCTCCTCTGTCTTGCAACTGCTAATTGCACTAATTCTCTTAAGTGTCAGTGAAACTGTAATGGGTGCTGAGCAGCTGTCTCCCACCCCTTGGGAGTTCTAGCCTCAGTCTACCCCAAGCCAGGGCATGCATCATTTGATAATTAAACGTTTGGCCTCTGTTCCAAGAGAACGGTAAATGAACTGAAAATTGAGGATGAAGATGATGAATATTTAGAAAGGGAAAGATGGATTTTGGATACACTTCCTTTGTACCTGAGCCTAAATTTTTGAGACTCTCTGAGTTAGTATGGTTGCATTTCTGTTTCTCAGTTAGACCCCTTCTTAAATAGAAATCATCCATTCAAAGCAGAAATTGATTTAGCTATTTTTCTCCCTCCTGCATCTCACAGTCCATTCCAGCATGTGAAGTTAAATAGCCACTGTGACAATTTGGATGATAATTACTACATAAAAACCTTCATAAACTGCTTCAGTTACAGCAAGAACTGGTCCTAAACCAGCAGGAGCTTTCTGTCTGCAGTGTGGCAAGAGCATTTGCAGTGCTCTGTGCCAGGGGGTGGCTGGCAACGAGAGGGAGCTGCTGCCGCCGGGGTGGAAGGAACTGACTGCAGCTTACGGGGGTTGGTCAAGTTGGTGCTGAGCCGGTGACTCAGTGGTAAACAGAGAGCTCGGGCTCTCCCTGTGCAAACTCTGCAAACTCAAGAGGTAACCTTCCCTTCGGTTGGCAAAATACCAGAGGTTGTATAAATAATTGCAAAGGTCGGAAAAAAAATACCCGGTTTTTCTCACCCTGGCCAATATAAATAAAATGCTCGCTGACATGATTGCTGCCTTGGATCTTAGCACCAGTCTTGAGCCAGAGATGTTGCTGGAGTTCTGTCCCTCGTTTACCAGAGGGAGAAGTTCAGTGCTACTTGCCGGTGCTGTTTCCAGCAACCCTACCAGCATGGTTTCACTTGATCAGGAACTGAGCCCCCGAGGATGAGTCACATTCGAGTGAATATCTTGTGTGGCTGGAGACCATCTCTTCCACATCACCAACTGGATTTGTTGTTACAGCAAAGTGGAGCTGGACATCACCTGTCTACTACTAATGCAATACTCAGTATTTCCTTGTTACTTTTCCTAGAGACTTCATATATACACACACTAAAGGAAGGGAAGGACACACCTTCCTCTATCAGATCATTTTTAGGCTTGAGGGCTGCTTTTCACACATGGCCAACAGGAGGAGATTACTACAGTCTTCTCTGGAAGTGTCTGCATGTCACTGCTCTGGTGCTACAGGTGTTTTTCCTATCAGCCCCTCTGGTACTCGGCTGTGAGTTGCTTTGCTGCCAGTGCACCTCTAAATCAGAGTAAGCTGTGCACGGGAAAAGATTATTTTCAGGGCTGTTTCACACTGATGTGTAGTGCTGCCAAGCAATCATTTGGTGTCAGAGTAGACACCTCCAAAGCCTTCTGGTTCCAGCAGCCTCACTGGGTAGTTCATCAAAATTACCGTTTCATAGTGAGGGGCAGGAGTGCCTCTTTGGTACAGTCTGTGGTAAACATTCCACTCTCCCCCATCCCATCCTGAGGTGTCAGTACGTATCAGCTGCTTGCTATCCATGCATGTCAGACTTTGGAAATGGATGTGTTAGTGGCACACACTGCCTTCAGCACCAAGAGGGTCATTGCAAAAAGGAACCTGAAAAACAAGCTACACTTGCCCTAACACAAACTCCACATTAGGATTTGTTCCTTGCATTGAGTGCTAAGATCTGAGCAGAAGGGTCCTGCATCTGACAGGGAAAATAAACGATGTTTTTTTCCGTTCCTGACTTTTTTGGGGGGACACTGTGTGCTAGGCACAGATGTGAGGGAAGAGGTGCTTCAAATCTTGCCCAAAACACATAAACACGCTGGATCTCCACCAGCCAATTTCCAGTTCCCCAGGATCTATATTCAGCAGCACTAATGAAACTGAGACACCTTGGGTTGCATTTAACAGATGATTTTCTTTTTCTTTATCCTTTAACCATTCTCCAGGTTGCTGTCCCTAATTTGAATTCCAGGGCCACATGACAACTGAGCCATGCCTTGATCAGCTGCTGGTCTCAACCTTAACTCTGTGCTGTGGCTGTGAGGCCCCTTGGTAAAGCCAGAAAGAGAGATCTGTGGAATTACTAATACTGGAGCATAGGCCAGGCTTGGTTTCTTGCTCACTCTTCACTCAAAAGCCTTTTGCTGCTCTTGTTAAGAAGAGATTAGCACAGGAGAGGCTTGCACAGCTACAAGCTAATGTGATGTCATTTACTAAGGAAATTGTGAATGGGTGGCTTGGGTAAGGAAAAAGAAGACATCAGGCCCAAACAGTTACTTGAATTATTTCTCAAAGAAAGTTTTTCAAGACTGCACTGTACGTCACAACTGAAAAATTGGCCTATGTAAAAGAGTAACAGAATTGTTTTCACGATGGAAGTCATTTGCTATCATACATAAAATATTTATTGCGTCTCTATTGCTACCAGTGAAAAGGCGCTGGGCTGGTTCCTAATTTCAGTGATCATTAACCACCCTATGTGGCAGGGTGTGGGGCAGTAATTACTGATTTTCTGACATATGGTTCAAGCGATCTCTGAGTCAGGGAACTGCTAAATTAGATTAGAGCACGATAAGATTTCATGAAGAGGGCCTGAGTCACCCCCTCAACCAACCAGGGATGAGAGCTTCCAGACCAGAGTTTGTCTCCCAGGATGTCCATCCCCACTGCATTAGTTTCCTAATGGAAAGGGCTGCCAAGCGGCCGGCAGAACAGACCCAAGGAAACATCCCTAAGAACTGCTGACTGCTCTCCTCAGGGGGTGCATGTTACACCACTGCTGAGAGAGGACACACACAGACTTCAAGTACGTTTTACCTATGCAGAACAAGACAGAACTCTTCATGAAAGTCCACTCTTGGGGTAAGAGACTGATGCAAACACTATTTAAAGAGAGGAAATACTTTCCTAAAAATAAAACCTGTATATGAGCTGGACTAGTTCTGTACTATAGGGAGCATCTCACGTAATTAGGGGTTCATAAGGCAATACCAGCAAGTAGAGAGCAGAGTTGTTACTCTGTTCCTGTTACTCTGCTGACCTGGGATTTCTAGGCAAAATATACCTTAAACACAATATCCAGTTTCTGTAAAAGTTTCTCCTGAGTCATTTTCCTTTGAGAGTGCTAGTCTAAATGCCTCACGTATCCCAGCGGCCAGGTTCTTTACTTCATGGTGCACTATGGGATTTATGGGAAAGCTGCAGTGAGTGGCAAGAAGTATGTCACCAGGGAGCAAAACACAGCTTACAGGATGAAGTGGAAGCATGAAGGGTTTGAACAAGAATTTCACAATCTTACATCAAACTGACTTGAAATAAAAACTTTGCATTCTTAAAATGTCAAAATATTTTAATTTTGTTACATTTTTGAATCAACACTTTCAAAACCGTTCAATTTTATGGAGAAGATACCTATCATTCCTATTCAGGATGAATACAAAGCTCAAAGTATTAGGAAACTATGAGAAACGAACATTCTGACCTTTTTTTCTGTAGCTGTACTTACTTCATCATACTTTTTGTGATTGAGCCTCAGAACAGTTGTATTTCTAAATAAATTTCAATCCAGCAAACTTCTGTTGATCTTTAGGTAGGAGAGATATGTTAAATCTGAATTAGGATTAATATGATGAAGAATCAAACTGGACTCATCTGTATAAACTCAAATGCTTAATTTTAATGTTTATACATAAGTCAGTGAAACCCTTGTCTATGACAAGGGCCTGAGGTGGAGATTCCAAATACCTTTCTTCTGAAAAGGAATCCTCCAATTCTAGTAAGTATTCATCCACATTAAACAAATAGGTTATTTTTATGCCTTCATCTGTGGGCTTTTTTTTCCTTGTAATCTGTATAATTTCATTTGATCTCAATGACAATTACATATTCCTGTAGTCAGACTCACTGTAATAATGTAAAACTTATTGAATTTGGACAGACGGATAATGTTCTCTGTGCAGGTCATGGAGCAACAGCTCCTGCAGTACAGTGGGCTCTCTAGATTTTAATCTGAACTCAGATGACTCACTAGACATCTCAGTGTCAGAGGAAAGGGCAGAAATGATAAACTATTTTCTCTTTATTTCTTTATAATTCTTTTAGTTGTAAAGAAAATAGAAATCTTTTCAGAAAATAGAAATAGTGATGGAGGCTCAGGGAGACAACTCCAGGCCAACTTTCAACATGGTGAAAGACCAGAATGTTAGAACAAAAATGACAAAGCAACATCTATCCCATCCCTTTCCTAAGTTCAACTGCAAACCTCTTCAGCTGAATTTTCTCTGATCCTTGCAAGGACTTTACATGACACAAGAGCCATTTCCCATCTGGCATAAATCATCAGAGGCATAGAGAAGTCAGATGAGGAAGTTCTTTCCTAAAGGCTCTTTCCTGAATCAATGAGAGGTTATTCCTGTCAACCAGTCATGAGTTTCTGAAGCATTGACAAAGAACCATCAGGCTTTTGTCACTGTCCCCTCCAGCAGTAGCTGGGAATCTTGCCTCATTCACTGTGCATTTTGATGGATAGCATGTTAAAAAAAAAAAATCTGGAATCTTTAAATACAAGAGGGCTTGCAATGAAACCTTGGTCTCATTGTAGTTCTACTAATATTTCTACAAGAACAAAGGTTTGCTTTGCAATTCCCACTCTTGAAGAGATCATCGGTCTCTTTTCTCTTACTTTCACGAAGACACAACACTCTTTACACCCTATATCACAAGTAATATCAAATTACATTCGGCTCAGTTTGTCATGTGAAAATCCTTTTTTTTGTCCTATTTGAGTCAAATGAAAATGTGTTGGTGGCTAAAAGGCTTCTATTTTCTCACTCTACTACGTATTTTGCTGAGCTGTGAGAGACTTGCATTCCTATTTTTTGACTGTCTACAGTCAACGGTGTATGGTGACTTGCATTTCAGGGTGCAAGAAGAGATAATGTGGAAAACAGCATTAATGAAAGAGAATCCTACTGTTCTTTGCATGCATTTTGCTGGAAATGGATAGGAAGCACCTACATGGTTTTCACTATTGTGCTTTGACCTGTTAAATAATGCTGAGCAATTTATTATTCTCTCAGTCCTTTAACCAAACCTAGCTGAAAAATTAATTTTTTGTGGTAAGAATAAGTGTGGAGGGGGCAGAAACACACAATTTGAAGCTGAATTTGGCAATGTGCTCCAGTTAACCAAAGAAGACAGAATTATAAAAATACTGAGATATTTGGTATTTTAATGAATTGTTTCATGTTGGAAAAGTAAATAAGTTATTTCAATGCCTCCAGAAAGAAATATATTAGTTGGCCTTAAAATCACATTTCTCCTTTTGCAATTAATGTACAGGAAAAGCTGAACATTTGAATTGATTCAAAATGTTCCTCTTTGTTGGTCTGCTTGTTTTATCAGAGATAAATATCCATTTAATTTTGATCCAGACAATTTTTTGTTGTTGTTTCCTTTCTTAAGTTTGTCAAATGATTATTAAAAAGTCTTTATTTGTCTAGGCACGCTTAGGTTTAAGCTGTCGGAAATGTCATCTGTTATGTAAGTGTGTGGTTTAAGCCCAGCCGCCAGCTAAGCCCCACGCAGACACTCGCTTCCTCCCCACTGGTGAGACGGGGGAGAGAATCAGAAAAGTGAGAAAACTCATGGCTTGAGGTAAAGAGAGTTGAACGGGACAGCAAAAGCCACGCACACAAGCAAAGCAAAACAAGGAATTTCTTCACTGCTTCCCAGGGGCAGGCAGGTGTTCAGCCACTCCCAGGAAAGCAGGGCCCCATCACATGTGCCGATTACTTCGGAAGACAAACACCAGCACTCCAAACGTCCCGCCCTTCCTTCTTCGTCCCCCAGCTTTACATGCGGAGCACAGCACCATATAGTCTGGAATACCCCTTTGATCAGTGGGGGTCAGCTGTCCCGGCTGTGTCCCCTCCTAACTCCATGTGCACCCCCAGCCCCCTCGCTCGTGGGGCGAGGTGAGAGGCAGAGAAGGCCTTGGCTCTGTGCAAGTCCTGCTCAGCAATAACGAAAACACCTCTGTGTCATCAACACCATTTACAGCACAAACCCAAACCACAGCCCCATACCAGCTACTGTCAAGAAAATTAACTCTATCCAAGTCCAAACCACCACAGTATGAAAATGTATTGCAGCAAAATTCAAACAGTAAAAGTAGAGCAAGATTTATACTGGAGCTCCCTAAATCAAGCTCAGAGGATTTTGTAATGGCTGCCTTCCAGTTGAGATGATCCAGGCAGATGATCAGACATGAGATTGGCCCCCCACAATTCAACAGCAAAACTCTGCAAGAAAAAACCCAGTGCTTCTGCCTGCATTATTTCAGGGCTGTGTAGAGAGACAAAGTGGGAGCTCTACTCAGCTACCAAAGAAGTTCTGGGTAAATGAGGATATAAATTTCCTTCAACTTGGCATCCTCCATCAGTGTAGCTCCTAGATATCAACTGTGCATCCTGTGGGTCTGCAAGACAGAGTTCCCCATGCCATGGCTGAAATCTTGATACTAAGAAAAGTCCCAAGCCCCTATGTCAATATTTTGAACCTATCTTCTTTCGGCTGTAGTGCATAGCTACAATTACTATCTCCTTGTTTATTTTATTCTTTAGAAAATAAATGTTTCTGTTTCAGAGCTTGGAACTTGTGTATATAATCAAGCTACAAAACTACTTGATGCTAACACATGGCAAGCTGGTAAAAATTATCATTTTATTTCAGATCCAGATTACACCTGAATAACCTCAAATGTCATGGTATTGAAAAGGGAAATGCTTGTGCTCAGCATTAAAAATAATTTGACCAGCTGAGGAACAAGAGTGGCAATATGTGCAACGGCCTGCCCTCGAAAAGAAACCCCTTTTTTTCCCTGAATGCCGTGTTTATTTCTTCTAGTGCTGCAGATGGGCTGGCTTAAACTGCAGAATAGCACACGTGTTTGAGGATTAAGCACACAGTTCTGTGCCTTCTGTGTCTTTTCTTCACACTGCTGCCCTGTCCTAGTTTCTTATTATTCACTTGAACATCTGTGAGGCCTCCTGATGTTTTCAGAAAATTTTATGACCGTAAAGAATTTGCATAAATTTACTTCATCTTTTGAATAACTAATACCATTAGTAAGATATTAGTAGCACTAGGCAATGAAAGCAAGTATGTCTATTCCACAAAACTGTGAATTTTCTTTAAAAGATCTGACAGACACTAAGCAAGAAGCTGATGTTGCTCAAAGTCCATGGGAATAGATCTTTGCATAGACAAGAACAAAAACTTGCTATATGTACAGTTTCCAAATATACATTAAAGAAAAAATACTACAACTATAAAGAAAGGTCAAATTCAGAAGATTTTCTACAGGTATAATTTGAGAGGAAAAAAATTAAAAAGGCACAGAAGCTTTCTACACTTATATTCCTTGTATTAATAGCCATAATTATAATTTGCAATGTGAAATATTAAAATGTGCAAACAATCATGATAAACGGATGTGCACATTGGGGAAAAGAGAAGAAAAACAGTTTCACAGGAGCCAGAGCACTCTGCATGTGGAAGGAAAGGACACGTGATTGAGACTGACTGAGTTTTAGGCTTTGAACACCTATCCCTAAGTAAGTGATGTATACTTTTGGCTTCACTACCTTACACATTGTGACTTTAATCATGTCTGGCACCAGCTGTTTGTTTGAAATTACATTAATGAATGTTCATTTTCTCCTCTTAAACTGCTCTGCTTTGAGAGCTAACAAAGCCTGTCTCCTTATGAATTTGCATGTCACCGCCTACCTCCACTCCACTGCCATGGCACCAGCCTCTGGCAGCCTCTCCACCACAAAGTTTTGTTTCCTTTCAGGTTTTCTAGAGCATCTACCTTCTGCCAAGCATTCGGATAATCTGTTCCAGAGCCCCTGGGCTGGAAGGGACCCTGGAGACCATGTGGTTCCAGCTCCTGCTGAAAGCCGGTGTTCATCCAGGACCTCATCAGCCAAAGTCTGGAGCATTCCCTCCCCTAGACACTTGCATAGCAATGCCCCTAGCTCTCCTTCACATCCCTTTTGGTTCTTCACCAGCACTTCCAAGAACTCACCACCCACCCCACCGTGGTCTGTGGCTGGGCAGAAGGCAGCCTGGGGCTAGCAAGTCACATGTTCATTGGGCCAACGTGTCAACGTGGCTGCCAGCAGCTCACTTCGCAGGAAAGGGAAGGGAGATGTGGCCCTTCTCCCTCTCAGCACTGACAAGGTTTCCCTTCTCCATCCTGGGTGTTGCTTTACATGTGGCACCTGTGAAATCATATTGCCCCTGGCAACTACACCTCTATCAAACGTGGTTGAGCGTGGGCTGTAGCTCACAAGCTGCCAGGACCGTGCAGGCAAACAGCTGGTGTGGTGGTGCTTCAGGAAACTCCCTGCGGCTCCTGCCTTTGGGCCTCTCACTGCATGTACTGAAGTGCCCCCTCAGAGGCACTAGGACGAAACGAGGGTGAGAGCAAAAGCAAGCCTGGAGCACGGGTAAGGCTCCCCTCAAAGCACCCCATTCCAAAAGCCAGACTCTGGAGCAGAGCAGGCTGCCTGCTGCTGGTGCAGTGCCTGGCTCAGGAGAGGAGAGGTCCCTCTGTCATCTCAGTACTAACAACATAAATATAATTGTTATTTAAAATTATTACTTTTAATGGAGCTGTGGGGTGCATAAAAATAGAAATGTTCCCTTTATGAAGGTTTGTACAAACAGCAGCTGCTGACAAGTCTCCTTGTCTCCTATTAATCCTTTATTAACCTTCAGATTTCTGCTGATGCACATATTGTCTCCACAAACACAATACAGGGTAACTTCTCCAGTGTAATTGCAAGAACCTTTATCAGTATTCTGTTTACTTGCCAATACCCATCCTATTAGTTTCATGCCACAGTTGCCTGACAGGGAGAATGAAAATGGTGTTAACATCAGGTAATCCTATTCTTCCTCCTAATTGGAGCTAGTAAACTGTTCTGTGTAAAGATCCACTAAGAGAAACAGCAAAACTAAGTCTAGGTGTTCCTCATCTTAAAGGAGTGCCTTTTCACATGGCCTCTGTAATAAAGAATGAGGCTGGCAGAATGTGTTCTGGTCTGCTTCAAACTGTAAAATCTCCTTATTAATTTACATATGTACAATGACTAACTGCAGTGGGGCTTTAGCTTCAGTTGTGGGCCCTCCCCAGGCCACAAAGCCCTACAAGTTTTCAGTACACGTACTGGGTTCCTGTAGATCAAAGTCTTGGAGTCAGAAAGCTCTTGAGCTCATGCCTTAGTTTGCCACAGGGATTGTGACAAACACCTACAAACAGCTTCTGCCCCGGGGAGAGAAGACTCACAGGACACGCCACTTCTCCTTTTTGTGGAAATCTAGTGTCCCGTGGTTTGGAGTGGGGAATTTCTGGGTCACGCACTGGACTGATGGCCACAGAACGAGGATGAGCCTTCTGTCAGCCCATGCACAACGTGGTGGGAGCACCTGGCTCTGGCAGAACAACCCTGTGCCGACAGCGTGGAGGGGACAGGCACTTGCACGCACCAAGGGCTTTGGAAGCACTGAGCCCAAGCGCCTCACAGCGCCTGCACAGAGCAGTGATAGAGGGGCAGCAGGATACACTGGCTGTACCATGTTTGATCTGACAGTGTGGGCACATCTGGGCCAATGTCAGCATTTCTGTGAAAAATTCAGCGTAGCCTTTCACGCCACAGATCCCAGTTCAGCAGAACACTGAGCTCCTGCTGCAGTTAATGTGCCTCTGTCCTAGTGACTTGAGTAGGATTTGAGTTTTAATTTCTGGCTTTGCTAAACTCAGTTTCATCTATCATCTGGCAAACGGTGGCATCAGAAGCACAGTGTATCTGGCACCACCAAGTTTTGGAAAATGTACTGGCTGATGTTATTTTAAAAGCAGTAATTTTGTTTCTTAATACAAGAGGCTACTCAAAGATAAAGGAAGACAAATAAAAATTAAAAGCACCAGATTATGGCTAGCTGTAAAGCATGCAAAGAGTGATTTTTCAGTTCAGACATGCTTTTTATGAACTGTTCACAGACTGTCTCACTGCAACTAGTGAATGATCTGAATCATTAACAGAACAATTACACCAAATACAGAAGACGGTGATTTCCCTGTCCATGCAAGTTTGATGATATATGAAATGTTACAGCATTTTTAACTCTGAAGGACAGCATTTTTGTTAAAATCAATTTGGTATGTTATATGCTTATATTTTGGTTGTGTTATCTTGGTTGTGTGGGGGCTACACAGGTGGTTTCTGTGAGAAGATGCCAGAAGCTTCCCCTCTGACTGACAGAGCCAGTGCCAGCTGGTTCCAGGACAGACCCACCAGCAGCCAAGACCAAGCCCATCAGTGACAGTGGCAGCACCTCTGTATTTAAGGGACCATGTATTTAAGAAGGGGGAAAAAACTCTGCTGCAGAGCAGCACCTGGAAAAAGGGATGCAAATATTGGAGAGGAACAGTTCTGCAGGCACCAAGGTCAGTGAAGAAGGAATGGGAGAAGGTGCTCCAGGTGCCAGAGCTGAGCTTCCCCTGCAGTGTGCAGTGATGACCGTGCTGGGGCAGTTGTCTCCCTGCAGCCCATGGAGGTCCAGAGTGGAGCAGAGATCCACCTGCAGCCCGTGGAGCAGCCCCATGCCAGAGGAGGTGGATGCCCAAAGGAAATTCTGACCCCTTGGGAAGCCCGTGCTGGAGTGGGATTCTGGCAGGACCTGTGGCCCTGTGGAGAGAGGTGCCCATGCTGGAATAGTTTTTGAAGAACTGCAGCCCATGGGAAGGACTCAGTTGGAAAGTTCATGGAAGACAACCTCTCACAGGAGTGACCTGACACTGAAGCAAGGGAAGAGTGTGAGGAGTCCTGCCCCTGAGGAGGAAGGAGTGGCAGAGACCGCGTGTGAAAAACTGTCCGTAACCCTCATTCCACATCTCCCTCCACTACTGGTGGGGAGGAAGTAGAGAAATCGGAAGTTAAGTTCAAGATGGAAAGAAGGGAGGGGTGGGGGGAATGTGTTTTTAAGATTTGGTTTTATTTCTCATCATCCTACTCTGATTTTGATTCGTAATAAATTAAATTAATTTCTCCCAAGTTTAGTCTGTTTGCCTTGTGATGGTAATGAGGGAGTCACCTCTGCCTGTCCTTATCTTAACTCATGAGCCTTTTGTTGTATTTCTCTCCCCTCTCCAGCTGAGTAGGAGAGTGAGACAGTGGCTTTGTTGTGGCACCTGATAGCCAGCCAGGGACAATCCACGAAAGTGATTTTTTTTTTCCAGTTACTTCTGAGGTGAAGGCTAAAAGACAGACAGTGCTACCAAAAAGCTACCATCACTACCGTGCTTTGCAATCACAGAATCATAAAATCATTTAAGGTGGAAAAGACCTTTAAGATCATGAAGTCCAATGATGAACAAAAGAGAGCTCTCACTTCATAAATATCAACATTTAATCAAGGTAAGAGACTTAATGATGTAACAAAGGAATATTTTCAGTTGTTAAGCACAGGGGTTCTTAATATAAATATGCTCATTAAGAGTGAAATAAAAAAATTTTTTTGAAGGACAATGACTACCCTGTTTCCTGTGAGGCCAGAGTGCTGAAATGGCAATGAGATAGCAGAGAAGATTATGACTCACAGCGCTCTGCCAAGGAGTTCTGTGCTCTTTCTGTTGCAGCGATGACCACCACTATGACTACCCCGAGATGTAAGCCCCAGGTCCTTCCCTTGACTCCTGTTCATACTGCCCTATTCATGCATCATTGTGGTTCCTAAAGTTTTCTCTTTTTGTAGGAAAGATCCATTACGCAGTTAGATCTCGCTTTAGATTAGCATAATGAGTGATGGAGTGATGTGGCTTGCAGCAGATTTCAAGCCTTTGACATTCCTATCCTTGGTCAGTGGAAAAGGCACCTTTGTTGTTCCCCCTTAATGAAAAATGCATTTAAGAGGTATTACACATAAAGGATACCATCAGAAAGGTTGTGTCATCACCTAGCTGGTACATAATGCATGGCTTTTGGTCAAGAGAGGAGATCACAGAGAACAGGAGGCTTGAGAAACACAAGAGCCTCATCTGACACACCTGCTGTAGCTGACCAATGGAACCTGCATCCCTGCTGCCATGAGGCAGCAGCAGTCAGGCCAAACAGCGTCTTCACTACTTTTGTGGTCCATTTTCTCCTGGCTTGTCTTTTCTCTTGTCTCTGGAGCTCTCTGCCCGACTCTCCTACTTTTGAGAAAGAGATGTTCCTGCACAGAAGACCTCAGCTTTGCTTTCCTGTGTCCATACCTGGTACTTTCTCACTGCGTATTTCCTCTGGTCCACTCACCCACCCTCCCTGGACGTGGACTGCCCACATTGCCCCTGGGCTCTCATGGCTTTGCTGTCCCAGCAGCCTGTCTCCAGCCGCAGTATCTGTGGCATCCAGCTTTCAAAGGCTGATCCATTTAGGCAGATTTCTTTTTCTCAAAGTAAGATGAAACCAGTGGGGAAAAAACCCCCCACACCGCCACAAAAATCTGCTTTAAATGAAAACATTTTAGTTAGCTTCAGGTTATTAAACAATTTCTAATTTTCAGTGAAATTTAGATTTCTAAAAAAAGTATTCTTTTAAATGTGAGAGTTGGCACTTTTTGTGTTAAAACTGTTGGAAAAAATGTTGGAAAAATATTTCAACAAAGTCCTTTCTCCCTTTTGGACAAAACTAGTTGCTTAACTGAAATGTGTTAGGTTTAGCCTCCTTCCACATTGAATTTGAAAGGAATTTATTACAAAGAGCTGTCATATTCAAAAAGAAATAAACTCAACTGAAAGTCTGCATCAGTTAATACGAGAAAAATTTTCACCCAACAAAAACTTCTCGCTTCTTAGTTTGTCACAAGAACCAATTAGGTGAAGGCACAAACAATACAGCTTTAGCTTTGAAGCTAAGGATTTATAATCATCACAAAATCTGTCTCCTTCAGGTTCCAGTACATTTAATAATTCCCATTGAAAACTGCTGGTCTACATGAACAAAATATCCTCTCCACGCTGTCCAATACTGCTTTATAGAAGAAATACTTGTATTCCTATATCATAATTAAACATTATTCTGAATCTAGGGTTGATTGAAATTTTTCTGGACAGTATATTTTTATTAGAGGAACTATGCAGTGAAATTGAATATTTTTCCACAGGAGTATATTGACTTTTATAAGAAAATAATGGAAAGAATCAGTACTTTCAAGAAATTCAATGTGCTTCATTTGGACTTAATAGGTTATGAATGAGGTTGAAGCTATTCCAAATAAAACTCCTTACTTTATGAGATGAAATACTTGAAAAAGAGCTGCTTGAAACTTTCAAATAATAATTTCTTGAATTCTTGCTTCATGGGGAACAAAAAAGTTAAGTTTTCCTTTCAATTCAGGTCAAAAGAAAAAGTCAAAGTAGAAATCTTCCATAGAGGAGAAATTCTCTACATTGACCTACTGTATTGCTGTACCATTAGCTGAACAGTATGCATGGTTCTGACCATGAAGCCATAAATATTTTCATATTGGTATAAGTTCCCATGTAATTTTACTCTGGAATTTAAGAAAGCTCTAAAATAGTCACTAGCTAATGCATGTGGGAAAGAAAACTTTAATCACGTTATGTAAATGTAGATTTGCATTGGGATACCTCTGCAAACCTGCACAAAACACATATTTCTGCAAGGAGTTTGCAGTTCATCTCTGTGAATTACTAAAATGAAGACTGACAATAATTTAAATATATTACCATTTCACTGATGATAATTTGAGCGGCAACACCAAGCTTATGTGTTTATCTGCCAGTAATAAATGGAATGACAAGCCAGGGATGAGCAATAGCTGGTTCTGCAGACTGCCTGGATGGGGACGTGGGCTTCCATCTGACAAACCACCAGCTGCTCCTGATCCAGGTTAAGATATCGCTAAACTGCTATCTCCCGGCTGCTCACCACATCTTCCTCTCTAAATCCTCCCCTCTGCTGTTTACCAGGCCAGCTGAGAGCTCTGGGTTACAAAGGGAAGCAAGTATTTCGCAGAGCAGCAGGTTTTGTTTTGGACCAGTGTGCAGAGGCAGGTTACCGCGAGCGAAATGGGCAAGTTAGCAGAAGCTTTCCCCCCAGCAGGATTCTTTACAATGTATGCCCTTTCCCTCAGGGCTTGCAGCTGGATGCATGTAACCCTTCATGCAATTTTTGGTGGGAGCGCTCAAATACTTCTGGAATGAATCCAGAAACAGGTATGCCAGTAATTTTAGGGCAGTCTGTCTTGCAATTTCAAGTGAAATCTTTCAATAAACTTATTATCACAGCTTTCACTCTAAGGCACAATTTTAAATTTTATAGTGTGAAGAAAACTAACATATGTAAAGGCTAGAAATAAATAAAAATAAATAAGAGCTACTGAACATTTCAGCTAGTAAAAACCCTTTTATTTAAGGCAAATTTATTGACAATATCAGAGTAACTCTTCCCTGCCCTGCTCCAAGTATACTATCTATTTTCGTATTTCATTAAAAACTCAAATCCTAACCATATTGACTCAGGATGGTACCATGTTCCCTGGTGTTACAGTTTACTTACTTTGTGATCCAATTATCCTCTATAGAAAAGTTTTTCTGGCTAAGATGCCTTTTTTTTTTTTTTTTCTAATATGGAAGGTATCACAAAACCTGTAATATGTTCAGAATATCCATATTATAGGGTGCTGGATCTACACCTCCCATTAGGAATCCATTTTCTTTTGTGACCGTCAAATTGACCCAACAAGAAAATCACCCTTTTTTTCATTGATATTGAGAACTTACAATCTTGGATTCTTCTCTAAAATACAGTAAATGTATGCAGTGGTGTCAAACGTGCCTTACTCTACAGCCAAATGTTTGCAAGAAGTCACACACAAAGACTGCAGATGAAATGAATTCAGCATTTCACTGTAACATTTTTTTGAACAAGCATGAAAATACTTTTGAGGTCTTTGTTCACTCACGGCATTAAATCACACCTGTCTCAGGAATGACACCAGAGGGGTTACCTGCTCCAGCCCCCTTGGCCGCCCAGCCTCAAAGGGAGGTCCAGGGGCCTGGGAGGGATCTCCGAGCACCAGGCAAACAGCAGGCATGGGCGAGGCAAGGCAAGAAACGTTACAGAAGCACACGTGAGTCAAGTGGTTGTATGACACCCGACGCAATGGCCAACGCAGTTAGAAGGACGTTGCACCACAGAGCCCACCTCCCCATACCATCTTTTATCTAGATATCCCCCCATCTCAAAGTGTGACACCCCACTACTTAATTTACCTTAGGCTTTTCCTTTCACCAACAGGCAGTAGCACTTCCTTCCTTCTGATTGCTCCACATGAAAGGTCAGGCTTTACAAAGGTACATCTGCCTCCATGTGAGACTGAGCTGGCATATTTTTAGACACCTGCCCGTTCTTAACACAAGATTTTGTGACCCTGCCCCAGGAATCTTTTGCTTTTGGTTTTTGATTTTATTCAAACTCTCACAGAAAAAAGCACAGATAAAAGAACAAGATAAATCTTTTTCCTTGCAGTCCTTCACTTTTTCTGTCCTCTGGCAAGTCTGGAAAAAAATTAAAGATGTTTAAAAAGTAGTGTGAAAAATTAAAATTATTATTTGAAAATGAAGTGGAAATTGTGACTTTTAGTAGTGAAATGGTATTAGTATCTTTTTCTAAAAATCCTTCTGAATCAGTAAGCACTTTTTAATTGAAATTTAGCAAATTCTCACTCAGCTTTTCTCAATCTGATTTTGATTCCTTCAGTTCAAAATTTGATTATTTTGTGGGATGCATGAATAGCAAATCTAGTCACTGGAGTCTGCTGTTTAGTTCAATCACTTCAATGTCTGATACTACCAGTTCCACAGACTAAAGTGATCTGTGGATCTAACTGCATCATAACTTTTATTTATATAATTGCTCACAGGTTGTCAAGGATGAAACCCCGTCTATACTGATGAATGGAAAAGGAGCAGAAGCAGTGTTTAGGACCTAGGTGTTCACATTTCTTGCTCTCTCTTACAATTACATTTACCTGCACTGCAAAATTCAGACCTTGTTGCAGCAGCTGTTTGCAAGCCCATAAGTTTTGCATGTGTGATGTGAGGACAGAGATGAAGTTACATTACTGCTGGGCCACGAGAGCAGGTTTCTTACATGGCAGTTTCTGAATCCCAACTGCCATCATATAGCTGATACTCAGCCCAGAGCAAAGTGTTCAACCACCGGGTTTTAGCATCCCTGTTTACAAGAATAATAATTCTTGCAGTAAACCTGTACAATGACTTGGCAGAAATGAATCAGCAAGGAGCAATCAGCAAAGACTTTTACTTTAGCTTTACTATTACAGCTAGATAGCAAACTATTTAACCATGATTAAAGAGGCAAAAATCCCACTAAGATCAATTTGTGTTTTGTCTACATTATTTGCATTGATACTTTATATTATTTCTAGAGTAGGCTGTCCAGTGATGTGCATATAAAAAAAGAAGTTCTGTAGTGATGGTAGTTTACAGATTACACACTTTTAGTAAACAGCAAAGAATGTCTCTCTCTGATCAGACAAGATATGTAGTATCAGAAAGAACGTGATATTTCTTGCTCCTACAGGAGTTATAACTAGGTGACATTTACAAGCATTCAGCTAATGAATTATGGGCTCTTGAAACAGGAATTCTCTAATGGGAGCACTATAACATTCCAGAAGAACAGACTGCTTTAAGCTGTGGCATCCTATAGCATTATGATAATAGCAATAAGATTTATTATTCAAAGCCCAGAGGGAGAACGCTTTGTAGATCAGAGAAGAAAATATTATATAATATTCTCAGTGCTTAGGAGATATCATGACACAAAATACAGTATCTGCTTGATAGGTTTCAGGTGGTAGAGGTTTAGTCATTAATGGCAGCTGCCTCATGACAACAAGGTTTTATGAACCAGCTTATTTCTTTAAAGATATATCTGAAAGTCACCACACTGACATTAAACAAGGAAAGAAATCAAAGCAGAAGGCACTGTGACATTTTGGAAATGGACTCCAAACCAGATGCTAGGTCTGAAAGTCACAAGATTGCAAATGCACTCAACAAACAAAGTCTGAGAAAAACAGTACTAGGGTTTGCTTCTGCTTCCAGATAAAAATGTCAGTTATTGCTTCAGACCTTGTTATGTAAGTTGTCCACACAACAGCATGGACTTCCTTTTAAAAGATGAAACCCTCAAAACTTTAGGAACATGTGATCCTATGAAACCAGTGCTTAGTTTACCTTGTGATTCAAAACCTTGGCAAACCAATGTTACCACATTCATAAAATACTTTTGAAGAACATAAATAAGTAATTTACCATTGCATCCAATTTATTCTATTTTTCCTAATAGGACATAACCTAGCCTCATCTAATGCTGAGGAAAATGAGATCATGGCACCATAAGTGGCAGGACATATTCCATATTGACTATTGCTCATGTGAGAAACAAAGACACCTCAGGATGTATCTGCAGAGTGGGTCTTGATTTCATCATAGGGGGTTATCCAGTAGCAGTTGTCTTAAAGGGACCTGAATTTGCTTTTGTGTCTTTTACTATAAACTATAGCTGTGTTACATTTACTCATCCATATGAATAAAACTGATGGGGGAGGATAAGAAACCCTTAAAAATGCATTGCTGACCATAGATCTTCTTCAAAACGTACAGCATAATAACGTCAGCATCTGTTTGCTGTAGTTGACTTCATCTTCTCTTTGCGGAGTAGGGTAGAATTTTGCCATGCAAATTTTTTGGGTTCTGGAACAAAGTGACAATGAGTCACTATCAAGTGGCCTTCCTCAGCCTTACGCAACTGTTAGCACTTACGAGGTCTAAAGCACATAAATCTGACAAGATTCAGTACCCTGCTGCCAGGCAAGAAACTGATGTTCTGCCTAAAGACTCCTACTTCAAACCTCTTTCTTGGGTATTGCAAAATATCTTTAACTGGGGCATTCCCAAGCCTCCAGCACATGTGTTTATGAAGCAGAAGAGATAGCTACAGCCCCAGTAACTTCCATGCACAGCTGTGACAGGAAGGAGTTATGGGCTGAGAGCCCAATCAGTGAAGCAAGTTTTTATTTTCGTCTCTGCAGCTGACCTGGATGTTCAGTTCTGGGTATGTTGCAAGGGTGTGAAAGGGGTAGAATTTCTGAATCCTGATCTGTTTTATTATGGATGGTGAAAGTTCTTCCTTAATTCTCAGTCTTGTTTTTGAAATTCACTATTTCTGCAGAACTGAATCAAGACAATGACATGCATATTAAGATCTCTCCCCAGATGATTGAGCACTTGGGGAATTCCCTTCCCCATTCCAACCAAGATGCTGAGAGATTCACTAGCATTGCTCACTGGAGTTCCCCAGCATCATTCGCAAGAACTTGATCTCTAAATATAGGGCTTGGAGAGAGGAAAGGCTTTGTCCTTGGAAAAAGGGAGTGTGCAGGATGCCACATTTAACCCGTCATTGCAGGCACAAGTAATTAAGATGAAGGAATAACCTATCTTCTCTGTGCAGAGGGTCTTGGTTGAATCATCCTGCTTAGAAAAAAAAGAGTGGAAACAAGGACATTACTATAAAAGGCAAATATTTTAAATAGCTTAAAAATACACTGTTACTGTACGTCATTTTGCCCATATACTTCTAAATGAGCATTCATTGTAATACTGCTCTCCTGGTTAAATCCTACCAGAATTCTTCACTCCAGGATCACATTGTGTCTTTCATTGTCATGCCAAAACTGCCTCTGATTTATCTGTTTATAATACATCTATCAATTTTGTCATGAAGAGGTAATAGTGTATTAGCCATTCTTTGAAACAGCCACAGTGGTTATTTGTCTCTGCATGTTCAGGTCACCAAAACTTAGACTTCTGATGTATATGGAAATTTGTTCCATGTAAGAGTAAGTTCTGACAAGAAAATAATTTTATTTCCATATAATATATAGAAATTATATATAACTATGTATAATATAGAAATATAATATTTAGATGTATTATATGTAAATATATATTGCTCTATATATTATAGACAGAAATATAAATAAGCATATATGGATATTTCTTCTTGTCATATGTGCAAATACTAGGGACCAAGAAACAGAAATCTTTCAAGATCACTAAGTAAAAGCATATCTTTCAAACCTGAGCTCAAATCCTAACGTATCTTCTCATACGTCTTTTACCATCCTAGTAATTCACACTGATATGTACACATAAACTTCCCCATTTTGGATGTGATCAGCATTGCTGGTAATATTTCTGAACTGTAAGTACAATTGGGAGAGTCAATAAAACCCCATTAACTTATTTTCATTGTTCTTGTTGCTAGGTGATATGACTAAAATCATATTTGATTAGGAATTAATTTCAGGCAAGCTGTAAGTACCTCTTTGTGAACAATATGTCTGCAAAAAAACCCCACAACTTTTGCAAGTGCATTGACTTGCAGTGGTAAAAAATGAACTCTGGTACAGCTACACTTGAGCAAGCTGCCCTGGGCTGTCTAGAGCTCCAGGTCTTTGTCTGCAGGTTCAGGCCACTGCTGATCTCAACTGACTTCAAATGAGCCTGCCAGCAAAAAAACTCAGTGTCCTATGACAAGTCCTCTAAGCAGCAGGAAGTCCTGCTTGTCTGCAGGACAAGCTGTCTTATGCCTCTGGAATACATGATGTATTGGTTTGTATATATAGGTGTAAGAGCCCTCTCCTGAAAGAAAATATCTCCTTTGCAGGGCCTCATAGAGCTGGTACAGCTGTTCCTTCCTCTTCTTGTTCAGCTTTTGTTCCTAAGTGTACGATTCAAAGATAAGCACAGGTTAACCAGAGCCTGGCCACAGTCTTCATGAGTAAAGAGGTTTATTCTCAGAGCTGGTACAGAGCAAGGTTTCCCATACCGGTGCAGGAGAGGGAAGCCCCACCCTCCGGGCCTGCCAGCCCTATAGATGCAGGGGGCCCGGGCATGCACACCTGGGTCCCCTGTTCCCTATCTCTAATGAGAACGGAATGTATTACACGTTGCAGCTGTGGGACCATTAACCATGAGGCTTCCCACCATGAGGCTTCCACCTATTTGTCACAATTTCTATGCAGGCAAAATGGAGTCTTGAGCCATAGACAGCCTTATCCTAATCCTCCTCGGGTAGGTCTTCTGGCAAAATCACATGGTCCCTAACACTAAGCAAGCAGTTTTGTGCATTAATTGAATTTTCATTTTAGAGAAGCATATACAGGCATGATAATCTGCCATTTTAAAAATCAGAATTATGGCAGAGTGACCAGGAAAAGAAGATTCAACTTCATTTCCAACTCACGTGGCCTCTTATGGTCCTATTTAGCAAAAGCTAACAGACAACTGAGAGGCAACTCCAACTAAATGGTTCGCTAGAAACAAGAAAGTTCTATGTAGCCTAGTGTAAATCACCAGCATGTTTTTAAAGTAAAAAATGTGACACTGCTTTGAACTTGAATTCTTATTCCTGTCTTGAGATCAAAACTGAAGTCTCCTGTAATCCAAAGAAACTTAAATATACTCTTGCGCACGTCATGATGTGGTTTGATTTCCTTGCCCCCTTTACTCTTTTGGATTAGCACATGTGTGCACAGCCCAACCAGATGTTCCTGTATGACTAATGAACACACTGCTTCCTGATCAGTCCTAACTGCTGCAAGCTACCATGCCTCCCCATCAGCAAGCTTTGGTAAAAAATAAAGCTAGGCGTTTTAAGGCACATATGGTTTATAATTCCCTGGGGAAACAACGAGCTCTAACTGCATTCCTGTTAGTCCTGGCTCTTCTCACCTATCGTGATACTGCCAAAGCCAGAAATAAGCGATGGTGTTGTGCGGCAGGCAGTAGTTTGTATATGATATTTTGACCCTTTCTTCCCGTTGCAGCCCTGCATGACACTCCCAAGTTCAAACATTTGAGTAGTTCCATGACTTGACCTTCAGCTCCTTTTCCCCTCATATTAAACACTGAAGTGGCATTTGTCACACCACCAGTTCAGTTTTGTAAGGAAAAAATGAAAAGAAATGAAAAGAACTAGTGGCCTGGATCTTTCTAAGTCTTCTGAATCAATCACCCGTTTGATGCTAGCTAGCTTTTTATTGTTATTTCTAAAACAAATGATGTAGTTTGGAATCACTAAGGTCACACATAGGTCACACAGTATGGCAAGGCTGTATAGTAAGAATATTCCCAAACATATGGAAAAAATAGAAATACTAACAGATAAAAAATTGCTGAAGTGTAGCTATACAAGAACTCCTGAGTGCCAAAGAGAATTAAATCCAGTAAAGGTGTTATGTCATTGTTATTTTATTTGTTTAATGTGGAACTCCATCTCTGCTAAACCTCAGCTTTGTGCTGTTAAGCCCAGGAGGTGCAATTATCCTCCTGAGCACTGCAGCTTCCAAGTCAAACATACTGTGAGCTCAGAGAGGTCTCCTTGATGCTGCTATGTAAAACTCAACCATTCACACAGCTCCTCTCAAATGTGGTCAGAGGGCCCATGTCTTCCCCCCCTTCCACTACTCCAAATCAGATACAGCTCCATTAGGTAGGTTCCCTATGGATGTGCTGTACTTAGGCAACTTCAGGAAGAATTCAGTCCTAAGGTGCTGTCTAGCCTAGCTGCCATCCATAATGGAAGCTGCAACTCCACATGGTGGACAGCTTTCTTTTCAGGCTGGAGACTGATCCATCCTGTCATAGAGGATGGATCATAGAGGATGAAGCCCCGGTGAAACCACAGGAGACCCACATGGCTGAAAACAGCTCTTCCCCACAAAGGCAACCACTGAGTTGAAGAGGCAATATCATATCCCAGAAAATTGTATCCTGCACATGTGTATGGCACTCAAGCATTTTGAGTATCTTTTATTTAGAAGACCATCACTGTGATGCTTAGTTCCTCTAAAAATCATACTCTTCCTCCTAGGTCTACAATCAACCAAGGGAGTCTAATTTGGCAGGATTAAAATTTTGTTGACTTTTTTAGGTTGTGGAATCTCCTTCTCTGGAGAATTTCAAAGCATGCTTAGATGCAATGCAGTGTAACCTACTCTGGGTGAATCTGCTTTGGCAGGGGGCTGGACTACATAGTCTCCAGGAGTCCCTTCCAACCCCAACCATTCTGTGATTCTGCAAGTATTTACATCCCAGTACCTGAGTCAGAGGACCAAGAATTCCCACAAAACATCTGTGGCAGCCACACACGGCAGTTTTAATGGTTGAAAGTAGGTAAGCGGGCAATTATGCTGACATTCAGACATCTGACCTCATAGGGTAGATTCTCCTACCAAAAAACCCTTCTTATGCTAAAGATGGAATATGATGAAACAACACAAAATCCCCAAATTAATTAGTTTATCTAGCAGCTTCTTTTATAATCAATGTTCCAGATGCCCTAAAGTATTACTATTATTACTGTTACTACTACAAAAAAGCTTTAGAAAAGAGAGTCTGATTACTATGTTACTTCAAGTCTCTAGGCTATTTACTGGCTTTTTTTTAATGACAGATGAAGTACCTTCTTAAAGTGGAGAGGCTTTGCTTGAAAAGGTATAACCACAAAGGCATTTAAAAAAAGGTATCAGACATCTTGATGGGCCTAGGTTGAAAACACAAACTCAGGAGCTGCAAAAAAACTTATTTTGAGGTCTCTGTTGTTTGGAAACATCCTACTGTCAAAGCTGTGCAGTGCAAATTGCATATGTGGCTTTGTGGGCAGATCTCAGCTGTTTATTTTTACACACTGCTAAATACGAACACTCATGTATTAGTAAATCTACTTGCAAATGCATTTCAGAAACACTTGTAATTTTTTTTCCCACTCCGTATTTCCATGTTGAAAGAATTTCCAGACATAAATCGCATCAGTGAAAAACAACTGTGATTGTTAGAATTTGAAATTAGAAAGTGCTTAAGTAATTCACATTTTGTAGAAAGTGACAGTAAATAAATTGCACTATCTACAACCTTAGGAATAAATGTAGTTTATTTCACATGTAGTTACTGGCTTACAGGAGATTTTTTGCACACCTTAGCAACTGCTTTGGCATTTGATGTAGACTTTGCTTCACATGGGGGGAAAGACATAAATTACACTGCCTTGGGAATTAATTTACACTTCACTCTACTGTTGGCTTCAGTGACAGTGTCATGTACAGAACAATATTGGACCAGACATAGATACAAATTTTCCATTTATGAATAACCAGAACTAAGTTTCAGTCATTTTGGATTTAAGCCAGTAGTAAATAACCTCTCCAGTTGTTCACCCGCTGAATCCTCAAAAACCTCTTGGTTTGTAGGTCAATGGTACTAAGCCAAATTGTATGGTTAAACCTTGTCTGTTTACCTTACATAGCAGTTCATGAGAATGATGATGATTGTCAGGTGGGGTACAATGGGATAGCTCTGGGACCATGAGCAACTATATGCACTAAAGCATTAGAGAACAAGCAGATTGTTCCCTGAATGACTGAATGACCAGAGAAGTCTCAGTTACAGTATGAGAAAGGAAGTCCAAACCACAGAAATTCATTCTCCTTACTCAAAAGAAGCAATTAAAATAAAGAACCCTGCTTCTGTCACACAAGCCCAGTTCCAGCACAGAGCCAGCCAGCAACTAAAGCACTGCAACACCCCATGTAATTAATACTTCTGCAGCAAGTTGATCTCACCTAGTCAGTGAGCACACTCTACTGTGGTGAAAATAACTAGCACTGTAAACCTCACCTGTCCCACAGCAGACATCGCCAATAAGAGGCAGTTGTGAAAATCAGTGACTGTCTACATGGATTCTGCCCAGCAATTTATATAATTGTCTGCTGAGCAGATGAAATTATTTTGCTTGGCTTCTCTGAGTCACGGTGCCAATCCCTACCATCTTCTGGAGCGCACTTGGCTAGATTATTATATCCTGATCCTATAATCAAACCTGTGAAGGAAAAAAAGGGCCTGTCCTCAGGATCAGGGAAGATGAAGGCTGTAGTATAAGGGTGGGGCAAACCTGAGAGTGCTTATTATAGGAAGTGCTGGCAATGATGCCTGAATATTAAGGTCATCTTACATTTCGTCTTACATACCTACCATGAAAATGATGAAAACGATGGCTTATATCTTGCTTTTATGCTCTGCTGTTCTTAAAGTGAGTAAGAATTTTGTAACATGATAAATGGACAAACTTGCAACAGTCACATCTTTTACTTACTCCCCACTGAACTAGGGTCAAGTGCTGATTTAGGGAATCTATTTGGCTTGCTCTTAAACATGTTCAACCTCTCTCCAACAGAAATCTACACAGATGGCGGGGAAATAAGGTCTTCAGAAACTGGGTGCAGACCAACAAGGTTTTCCCAGAATTTTAAAGAAAGAATCTTTTTTCTTGTGGATTAACAAACTAATCTCCCCGATCTGGATCGTCTATGGCCACAACATATCTGCATATTTAGTACATTCCCTCTGGAAAAAAGGGCATAGTCCAAGTTAAACTGCTTTTTTACCTCAGGACTCTAAGACACACTGTAGAACCTTTAAACATGGCATGTGTATCTGCAATAAGAGCCTTTACAGCTATAATACCCCGTGGAATTCTTGCCTAGCTACAGCCTCTTACAGGGCTGACTTCCTTAGGCTGAAGGCCAGAACCTGGACCGGAAGGCTCAGCAACCTGCACCTGTGGGAGCATGTCCAAGCTTCTAGGAAGAAAGTTCTGGACCATAAGCCTATTACACTCCAAGAAAGGTGTTAGACAGGCACTGCCAGTAACACAAAAAGGCGTATTTTGAACTGGCTGTCAGGAAAGGTTTTGTTGAGGTGACAGCTTTAGCGGGGCCCAGAAGAGGTGAGTTTAGTTATGGGACTGATTGTTGTAGTGCAGCCTTCAGCGAAATTTGCGATGGAACCAAGGCTGGTGTTCTGGCCCCAGGAGGGCGGAGCGGGGCTGTCTGAATCCAAGGCAGCAGCCGTGCTCGCCGTGCTCTCCGCCCGCGCTCCCGTGGGGCTCGGGAAAGCTGCAGGAGCAGTAACCCCACGGCCAGGGGCCAGGGGCCAGGGGCCTGGCTCCCGGCTCAGCACGGCCGGGCAGGGCCGCGCAGGGCCAGGCCCGGAACCCCGAGCTCTTCCCCCACTCCCCCTGGCATCCACCACTCCCGGCCGGGGCCACCTCCGCGCACGCGCGCGGGGGAGAAAAGGGGAGCGCGCACGCGATATCCGGGCACTCCGCCCCCCCGCCGGCCGAGGGAGGAAAGGGGCCGCGCGGGCGCGCTCCCATCCCTCGGTCCCGCCCCCCCGGCAGCTCCGCCCCACCCGGCGCGTTCACTGGCGGGGGCGCGGCCTGAGCGGGGTCGCGCCGGGAGCCCCGCGGGCGGCGAGGCCGGGCCGGGAGAGGCGGAGCGAAGCGAAGCGAAGCGGACCGAGCGCGGCGGCGGCCGGAGCGCGGCGGGGGAAAGGGCGAGGCGCAGCGCAGGCTCCCGTTGCTTTCTGCCTGCCTGCCGAGCGACGAGGACGGGTGAGCCGCCGCTGTTGTCCGCGACCGGCGGGGAGAGCCGGGCCCTGCGCCCCGCCTGGGGCCGCGCCCCGCTGCCGGGCAGCCGGGCGGTAAACAAATGGCGGCCCGACGGGGGCCCGAGCGACCGGGGGCGTCTCCTCCTCGCCGCCGCCGCTGACAGGTCTCGGCTGGGAGAGGTCTCGGGAGGCTCGGTGTGTGGCTCGGCCGGCGTTCCCTCCTCCTCGCCCGCCCCCCGGTCACCCTGGGGCCCGGAGCGCCGGGTGTGTGCCGGCCGTGCCGGGCTACGTAGGGTGGCCGCGGCCGCCGCGCCCCCGCTGCGGGCCCACGGGTGGCGGCGGACCGACCTCTGCCGCGGCCGTCTCCTCTGACCCCGCCGCGCTGCCAGCGCTGTCGGCGTGTCGCGATAGCACATGGGAAGGGGATAGGGCCGGGGTCTGCCTGGTGCCGTGGAGATCGCAGTCTGAGAGTCTCCTTTCTGCGTGAAAGGAGAGGGAAGAGAGCAAATAATCCAGAGGTATTGCTGAAATCCTTTTCTAATCCCCCGTGTTTGTGTTATTTCGAGTAGGTGTGCTCAGACCATGCAAGAGGTGGTGTTTTGTCTCTTCTCTCAATTCCTTTTTTTAATGACTGTTTTTGACGTGCAGTGGAACCTTTGTTTCCCTCCTTCATGAAGGTAAAGAGGGTTGTGTTGTTGTACTCCTGTAACCCCTCGAGTCGGCAATCAGAAGCTTACAGGGAGATGACAACAGCTTGTTGAACGGCTCGCGTGTTGGAACAGTTGTGTGGCCTCACTTCCAAAAGTTCTAGCGCCGCTGTTTGCAGCAGGTCTTCAAAATTCCTAAGGGAAATAACCCGTGGGCTGGAGAGGTGGCTTTCTTTTGTTCTGTAAAGCTCTGCTCGGATTTGGCTGAGGAGCTTTTCATAATCCTTGTTTCCCTTTTGCTGATTATGTTGTTAATATGCCAGAATAAGTGTTTGTTAGCATACTAGTCCAAAGCCAGGCCTGTGCTCCTGAAGTAACCTTGCTTGTTCTAGCACTTAAGGTGAGATACCTCCTCTGCTTTCTCTAGAATTGGTGTGTAGTACTTGATGGTTAAGGTGGGCAGCTGCTGCCTTCTGCTGCGTGCTGATGTCATACACCTTAACGTGTGCTGTGATTTGGAGGTTCATGCATCCCGTTTGATGAGGATGTTAGTTATGCTTATTTATGATCTTCCCTTCTACACCCCTTTCTCTGAAGTACAAAAAATATTAGAAGAACTTTGCTTGGTAAGTTGAGTATGTGGAAGACTAACAAATAGTCTGGCAGCTTTACTCTGTCTACCACTCTGTATGCATGTAAATATCTGCGTGTAATTTCTCCATAGTGGTGAAGTTTCGTGGAGAGAAGAAATAGAGTAAAGAAGGTGAATTGGGATTGTATTGCAAGATGAGATTTTTTGCAGAGTCTCTTGCCTTATTTTCTTCCAGAGTTAGAAGCTGTTAAGAGAACAGGAGAATCCTAGCAGAATGGGCAAAAGCTATGCAAAAGCAGTGTTTTTACTTTTCTGCCTGAACATTCTTTTGCACTAAATTCTGCACTTATTCAATTAACATCTGACATTTGGGTTATATTTCCCTTGCGTCCTACTTTGATGTTAGAAGTCTAATGGGCAAAATAAGTGCTGCATTGAACAGGCAATATCTGGTAGGAAACTTTCTGAACAAGATTTCTGCATGGTATTGGACAGCCAGGTTTTTAGGTCCTAAAGAGTGTCTAAACAGAGGGTGAAGTCTACAGCTTTGTGAAGAAGAAAGTGTAAGGTTATTAGTCTTCAAGTGATTCCTGTAGCTGCTGCAGATTTCAGTTGTGTAAGAAACATGTGTTTTGTATTCAGTCCATTTGAACTAAAAGTAACAAAATCTCATTCATATCGATAGACCTATTTCTTTGGTAAGCTCTGTCTCAAAGAAGGCAAATGCTGTTTGCCTCTGGCAATGAGATCCAGTGGTATAGAGGTGGTAGCAGGGAATCATTTCATAGTCATTATTGTACTGATGACAATTTCCCTTCAGTTTCCATATCTGCATAATAAGAATATAGATAATGTATCTCTTGGTGAGATGGTTAGATTGTATGAGGGGTGATAAGTATTCCTGAACAGACCACAAGGAAATAAATAGTTACACTGTTAGTGGTTACAGAGAAATCTGTGTAAGCTACCCTAAGTGTCTGCACACTGTGTAGTCTCAATATTGAATGAAGGAAAAAGACTGACAAGTCTTGTAATATAAACTGGTCTGAAACAGGCCAAGAGAGTTAAAATGGCAGGGGAGCTCTAGATTCTGACTTACTTTGCAAACTACTGTTTTTAATAGTTTCTGATGTGACACTTGATGTCTTGGTATAATTTTATAGTAATCTGTTAATGCTGCTTGAAGAAGCTACAGTACCCTGCAAGCCCCCACAGGCAGTAGAACATCTAATTGTGTAGATTGTGCTGTTTCATACCAGATGTCCAACATTGAGCTAAGCTCTTAATCTGAAATCAGGGTGAAAAAATGATAGGTCTAAACTCAAGGCTTGAGAATGAGAGGCATGATGAGGTAAATTTCTCAGTGGTGTAGTTACAGCTCTTCATATAAAACTTAAGGTAGTGGTTCAGGCTGATTCAGACTTGGATACTTAGATGCTGGAAGGTGAGTGTTTTCTTGAAGTTTAGACTTTTATTTGTCTATTTAGAAACCTCTCTAATAGAAAACGTAGTTTTCCAAAAGTCATATTTGGCAGAGAAACTTGTTGGAGTGATAGATTCATTGCAAATAGAATCTTTAGAGGAGTGTGCTTTACTGACATAGCTGTAATGCTCTTACAAACCTTGTTTTGGCTGAGTCACTATTGTCATCGGATAAGGAAGGTGTTTGGATAGGATTGTTTAGCTGGAGTCTTTGTGGAAAAAGAAATAGCATCAAGCCTGTTGACATTTGGAAAAGGCAGTCTAAATGATATTAGAGATGATAAATTGATGAATCATCATATGCCCTAAAACCCTGCACAAACTTGTAGTGAAGATGTTTGTGTTTTTCAGTTCTTCATTCGTGTTAGAAACATATTGAAAGAGCTGATATAACATACTCATTGTGAGATATATTCCCCGCTTTCTGTCATCAACTGTTTGAGATAGGTGAGGTTTTGTTTAGACAGTAGTTTTATTTAAAACTGTCTAATTTTTTTACTGTTTTGTTGGTTTTAAAACCAAGCAGCTTGGAAGGTGGAAAAGCCTAATTTGCTACAAAAAGTGTCTTTCATTTGATAATAAAGGGAAATACCTGAAAATAGAATAGGTTAAAGTTGTTAAAGCTGTCTCTCTTATAATGTTCTTGTTTTACTTTTAATTTTTCAAAATATTTTGGGATGAACTCCCATAATTTCTACTTCAGTGTAATCTGATGAGGTATATGTCTGGGGATGTCTGTTAAATTCTTTTGTGTACTGTCTATTTTGCTGTATATTAGTCAGGCTATTGTCTACTAACAAGGGTGTATTTTTAACAGAAAAAATAACTTTCTATGTACAGAATACATGACATTGCATTTCAGTCTGGGAAGTTGGAGAGAAGTTGCATTCATAGTCCATTTATTTTAAGGTTGTTTTCTCATTTTGCTATGGGACCTGGTTAAACTTGTGTAGTAAAACCTGAAATGTATTAATGAGATTTTTGGCCTGATTTTTATAAATATGCAGAGGTCAGGAATTCTTCAGCAGCAGCATGTATGAATTAAAATATTATGTAAGGAGGATTTATTTTTGGTTTCTTTTGGGTGGTTAAAACTACCTATTGTAATACAGAATGCATTATTTTTTCCAGTAGTTCTGTTTGTGATTTCTCAGAAATGGCTTATTTTCTTTTCTGTTCTTCTGGAGGATTTGTGAGTTGATATTGGGATAAGAATATCATTGTTCCTTTGGGCATATCACCACGGTTTCATCTCTGTTAAGTTTTAGTGGTAACCTTGGGCATGAGAGCATGGAAGAAGCAGTTTGTTTCAGTAAAAAGCTTTTTATTGGTAAGCAACTGCTTGATAAGTTCTCATGTGTGAGGACTGAAGATGGACAAATTTCAACTAGACTAAAATGCAGTTTTATTATTTATTTTAGTTCTCCAGCTGTTGCAGTCTTTCATTGGAGTTTGTTTGGCTTTTTTTCCTGAAGTTGTCAGAGCAGTGAAGTAAGTGCAGTAGGTCAGAATAATAACTTTTAATAATCTCTTATAGCCTTCAATATAATTAGGTCACCATCCAGTGTGACTAACAGCTAGCAATAAGCTAAAATGACAGAACTTAAGTTGTGCTGGGAAAGTCTGTTAAAATCTTGTTTATATTCCCATAAAAGCTACAAAAAATTTCAACATTTGTATCTCCAGATAGGGTAAGCACATGACCTTTTCAGGGGATTGTACATACGGAATACAATGTCTACACCTGAAATGAAACCTTCTGATCTCATTTCTTGCAGAATCTGCAGCAATCAAGGAGTCACACTGTGTTCAAGTTCAGAAGTGCTTTACACATGAGATCTGCTGGCTCTCCAGCTGATTCTGCCCTGTCACCATCTCAACAGGTAGAGTGCTTCTGTGCCTGAGCCATGCAGCAAGTGTAGCTGTTCCTCGTGCGGTTGTCCTGTGTCAGTGTGTGGTCAAAGGCACATTGAGGTCTTTGGGTTTCTTCTCTGGGGAATGTGACAAGGAAGCAAGAATGCACAGCAGATCTGTCACAGAAGTACTCTAAGGAAAAGCCTGGTAGTTTTGCTTTTGATTTTTAATATTCTTTTAACTAACAGGGATAGAAGAAAGTGTTCTGTCATTTCATCAGAACTTCTATTCTAAAATGTAACAAAGCCAGACACATAGAGCACCAGTGTAGGGTCCACTTCAGTCAAAGCAGTGTTTTGATTTGGGTCATTTTCCCCTTGAATTCTAATTTTTTAAGGCTGCAGTGATTTGGGAGGAAATAATCTCACTGAATTCTCTGAATGGTAGAAAGATGGTTTGCCCCTTGGAAGAGAGGAACTCCCAAAGTGCTACTCAAAAGAATGCAAAATAGATTTTTGCTCCTGTAATAGGATATTTGGGGCAGGAGTAGACATGGAAAAACTCTTCTTTATAAGGTTGACATAAAAAAGGTTGCACTTCCCTGTAATTGTAATGCTCACAATTTCTGCTGTAGTTAGAGGTTTCTTTTTTTTTTTGGTCTAGTTTGTTTGTGAAGTGGATAGGTAGCTTTGATTTATGCTTAACAAAAGCAGCTAGTATATATTCCTTTGATGCTAGACCACTGATAAAACTAGAATCTTTCCAAAAGTGTGTGTACCCCTGAGGTTTTTTTTCTTGCAGCAAAAAGCCATGTTTTGAGCATGACCTTTTTCTTCCTCTTTTCTGTAACACATATAAATAACTGTAGGCTATGATGATAATGGTTGAAGTAAGCATCCTACTTATATAGTAGTTTGGGCTTTAGTAATTGGAGCTCTTCTCATGTTTTCAGTGATTAGCAAAAAATTAATGTAGACTTCTAGTATGTTCAGTATGTGCAGTCACTACCAGCCAGGGAAGATGCTCTCTTTGTTGTGGATGAATTTATGCTTGAGAATGCAGTGAACACTGATCTATCCGACTGATTTGAATATAGTTTTAAGTTCCCTGATCTGCCTAGTTGTAACAGAAATCAGGGTTGTCCTGAAGGACTTAGGATTGAGGGCCAGTAATTAGTATCTCGTGAGGTTGAGACTTTAAGTTTGGCATCTGAAAGAGAAGCTCCTGACAGAAACCTGGGTAAAAGATGGAAGATTCAGAAATCAGATGGCAGTCTCTTCTGCAGTGTCCAAAACGAAAGGGAATTTTTTAGTATGGTTTGCATGTATTTGCTTGTGGGTGGATTTGGATGCTCCTGGGAGTTTAAACCTGTAGTACAGCTTGTGTGTCTCTATTCTTCTACTTCCTTGAACCAGTAATTTAAGAACCTGTTGGCCTATTCAGTTGAGTTTGATAGAAGAGTCTAAAGGTGTAGCCTCCTCGGTCCTACATAAATCAAAGACTGGACAAGGGTAGATGATAAATTAGCGTTACCTTTAATGGAAGCTTTCCATGGTGCACAACTCGCCGAGAATGTCCCCCCGAGATGCACGCGTGATACAGAAAAGAGTACTGTTTTTATAAGTTTACCAAATAGCATTCCCAACTACAGCCTTCAATTAGGAATACAGATATTGAAGTGCTTGACGTGAACCTCCAATCAGCTAGCTCCATTAGAGATAGGATGTGTTATGAAAAAGTCTTCAGGAAGGCACTGACTGTTATGAGAAAGAGGGTCTTAGTTGTGTCTCTTTACCAATTGTTATGAGAATGTCCCTGGAAGACACCTGTTGTTTATGAGATAATATATTGGGATGGTGTCTTGTCCTTGGCTCCCAGAGGAAACTTAAATCAGGCATGGTCCTGAGGAATTTGTTTATCTAATAGGAAAAGCACTGAGGCCCTGTAGTTAGGGAACTATAACTATATAGTAACAGTCTATAGAGCTACAAATGAAGAATAGAAGCAACAATGATTCAGTCATCATTGGCAGTTGAGTTTTATAGGTTTGGTGAGTAAAAAGTGGCTGAGTAATGGTTGCTATGATTTCCTGTCTTACTGGCACCAAAGAATTCATGTAGGAGAGAGTAAGCAAGCAGGCTTTGGGTTTGATAATACTAAGTACAGCTTTTGTGGTATAGAAGAAGGTAAGAGCTCTCACTTGCAGCTGAAGCATTGTGTGTGTCTTAAACCCTTATTATGCTATTTTAATGTTTGTGTTACAACAGCAACTGGAAATCATGTGGCTGTAGCAGCTGGAATTTTAATCCTTTTAATTATGACAGATTTTCAAAGCATGTTCTGGCTGATTTGGTCAGCTGACTGTATAGTATGTACAATAACATCAAGTGATTGCACAAATTCTGAGAGCAGTGGTCACCTCGCTGGAACAGGGTGTATTTTTAGGTTTCTCTGCTAGTAACAGTCAAGTGTGTGTACTTAAGCACACTGAGCTGAACCAAAGGAACTGAAGCTAGCTGCTGACTCTGCACTATTAGAAAAGGACAGCTGTTCGTCCTTGCTATAGTCATTGATCTGACACTGTCTTCTCACCATAATATGACAAGGAACTCACTGGGATATAAACACTGTAAATATTAGTGGTGCATGTTTTAATGACAGGTATTTTTCTTAGATCCGCAATGACACTCTTTGTTAGCCCTTCCCATTTGCTGTATTAGAGGAAATGAAAGGACTTCATTACCTTCAGCAAGAATTTTCTTTATTTCCCCTTTATCTGGCAGGTTTTTTTCCTTTACAGGGCAATATTTGGGAGGAGGGTGGTCTTTTTCTCAGTATAGTACTAATGATATATTGGTTATGGTTCTTCAATGGGGAATTATTCATATGTGGATGCTCTTAATCTGTGAATCAAAGAGGTGCTAAATTCTGCAGTTTACAAAGTTGGCTTACAAAATAGAGTGAGTCATGGTCATTTGCTGATTTATCAGTCTGCTAATTCTTGAGGTTTTATCCATTTATTTCACCAGTTTGATAGGGTCATTTGTTGTTTTCTTTTCCTTTGGACTTAATTTGCAGTTTAATAGTTGAATTATATCAGAAGCCTAATATAATTCAAGCAGTCCAGGAACAAAACAGCTGCTGAGTTTGAAGTGCAACTATTAAAATTAAAAATGCATAAAAGGACATTTAATATACTTAAAGAGAATTTGTAGTAACCTATAAATAAAATGTGGCATTCTGACTAAATTGAAGTTCTGCAGCAGGTGCTGAGGAGTTAAGGCTTGTAAGCAGAACACAGGATTTTAGTGAATGGTCTGCTGATGTCTGAAGATATTTTAGATTATATATTTAGATAATGAGCCAAAGGATTTGAATTTTAAGAGAAATGGCAGCTAATATCAAGCTTCTTGGTGACCAGTAAAATTCTTATTTTTAGAAACTGAGATAATAGGTTACTTCAGGTATTTAATTGATTGTGTGCCTAACTGCTTCTTGATAAAAACAACCTGAAGCATCTATTATAGAACAAATCAGCATCTAGCTCTTGGTAAGACTTTGTATTGTGGTGTCAGTTTTGGCTTTCATGCACTGTCTCTTACTGATACTAGATGTTTTCACCAGATTTTGTTTCCTTCTTACTTCAAAATGTCATTTGCTTATATGAAATAATTACGTTTTGACAAATACTAGCTTTTGTGTGAAAGGAATTCAGGAGCCTGACAAAAGCCAGTGTCATTGTGCAACTCAGGTTTCACGATCTGACTTGTAGAGACCAAGATAGTGTGCTGGGGAGGAGGATGTTTTACTGTCTTAATAGAATGTTCTGTGTAAGCTCACACAGGCTATTTAAAGAGAGTATTTAATGATGGTTTACTAATTTAGGGTATGTCTACAGAAATGGTTCAGGCAAACATGAGCTCTGTTTGATTGTGTTCTGAGCTGCTGCATGTGGGCCAGCTTTGGCCTAGAAGCAGTAGAATAGTGCTGGCTTAGCAGTGTGTGGTATTTTTCAAACATAATTGACATCAATTCCCATTCTGTGTTAAGTGAAGAGGGCTTGTCCACCTTGCTCAAAATGGGTAAAATTTTGGCCCAAATTGCTGTCATGACATACGTGATGACATGATCTGATGGTGTTGATGCGAAATTCCCACTGAAGTCCAAGTGTCCCACTCAGTATGGAATGGGCTATGGCCGGCCGTCAGGGTCTGGCATTGGCACGGGTCTCCACCTGCTCTGTGCCCTCGGGTTGTGACCAGCGCGGAGCCGTGTGGTGGCAGCACACAGAGGTCAGCCCAGGCCTGCCCCTGACAGGCACAGAGGAACCAGCGTCCTGTAAATCTTGACAGCACCACCCCCCAAGCTGCTGTCAGACCGTACCCAGCTTTTGCAGCCCGTGGGTAAAGGGCATTGGCAGCTCATGACACAAGTGCCATCTTTTCACCTGGGATACTATCGAGCGGACGGTGAAGCCGCTTGATAGGGCGAGAGCATCCATCATTCCCACACTGAGGCAGAGGTCTGCTCGGTTACCCTCACTGGCATCTGGCAGGACCAGGGGCAGGTGTGACCTCTGCAGCTGAGCCCAGCTAGCCACACAATCCCGTCTTAAGAGAGTCATAGGTACTCCGACCCCTAATATACCTGCATGCTACTCTCCAAGTGCCTCACTTCTGGCAAACTTAAAGTGAACAGGCTGTTTCTTTATGGGAGCAGGACTCGTTAGATACATGAAGCAAGGCCTGGGCTCTCTAAGGGCCCTGACATTATAAACTAGCAATTGTCCTTTTCAGTGCTATTTCCATTTTGTCTTATGCACTTTAAAATACACACGTAACCTGAGAGCTTCCTTTTGATCTCTTGCTCACCTGTTGACTAGTTTGGTTTCAGTATTGGTGGAAATTTCTGAGATTTTTCTTTGGTCTAGCAACAGGCTGCTGTATTTGGCAAGAATTACTTAGGGTTTTGCTGGAAGAACTAAAAATATCTTCAGAGAAGTCAAATAACTTTTTTATTCTTTCCTGAATATGTTTCATTTCCTTGCAGTAGATGCTATCTGACTTAATTTGCAAGTTGAAAGCAGGTTGTGTACCAGAAATGTTTGCAAAAATGTTTAGCAACTCAGTCACTGAGTCTGGTGACTGATTCACTTGACAATTTATTTGAAACTTACTATTACTCAGTATATAAACGCTAAGGTATGGTGGGGGAAATTCAGCTGTGTTTTGCCTGCTAAGTGTAGCACATATGCTTTTTTGTTAGAAGTGTTCAGGAGAGTGGGTGGCTAAAATATTTAAGTTATCCAGATTATGAAGGATGGGGGGATGAGGACTGATTGCTACTTAAAGTTGGCATGAATTTCAAAGCATCATAAAAGAATACAAGTAAGTGAAGTGTCACATAGATTTCTATTTAAATGCTTTAAATTATTTAAAGTGGAGTGTCTAATGGCAATTCTATTTCCTTTTACCTTCAGTTTGAACAGAAGGAATAATACTAAGCGGTTTTATTTTTATAGTTTAAGGTAATTTTAATTTAAGAAGGTTTAATGTATTAAAATGGAAGTGTTTAGTCTGAAGACAATGCGTGAGAGCATTTTCTAGCAGAATAAGGAACCATTTCTATTAATCTTAAATTCTTTGTGCATTTTATTTCTCAAGAAAATTGCTAGAGGGTAGGGGATAAGGAAAAGATGGAATTGAGCAATGTATATTTGAAACAGTATTTTTGAGATTTGGTTCTGAGCAAGTCATTCTCTGATAGGTCTGAACTTTAATACCTACTATATCGCTTCTGAGAGGAAGTTTGTTAGAGTATAGGGGAGAGCTTGGTAACTTCTTGTTGTGGTTTGGGCCTGGCGGGAGAACAGGCATCCACGGAAACCACCTGCTCACTC
>WBMZ01014526.1:0-12120 GCA_013400975.1 Atrichornis clamosus
TTTAAATTATTTTTTAAATTATTCTTTATTTTTTAATTTTTATTCTTTTTAATTCTTTATTTTTTAAATTGTTCGTTATTATCATTTCTCATTTATTATTTATTATATCTCATCACCTGTCAAACAACAGAAGCACCACTGAACATGTTTTCCCACAGTTCAGGCCATGCCAGGCTGATTTAAATTCCAAGATATTGGAGCTGTCCTGCATGGCCAGAGGGAACTTCCAAGCTCCTTCTCTGGTAACCCCAGAAATTTGGTTAGAAAAAACCAATTTTGAGCTGATCGAAAAGAGCCAAAATAAAGCTTTTTATGCATTGGTGCTTTGGGGGGTCTGGGTTATGCTGCCAGCAAAAAATTGCAGATATTTTAATTTGTCAGCTCTTCATTAGTGCTAAAAATTCCAAAGGGAGAGCAGCAATGGCAGCGATTTTTGGAAATTGCTTGGAACTTCCATGAGCATCAGCCAGATTGTCCCCAGGAAACTGATCCCCAAAATTGGGATTTTTTAAAAGTTTCTCCTGCTAAAAACTGTGGTTGTTTTAATGAACGTAGAAAATCCTGGAGGAAAGTGAGTGGGAATCCTGGAGCCAGGATGTGGGAATGGCCCCGTGCAAAACTCGGGATCAATGGATGTGGCCACAGCCACGCCCTGCTGCTCCTCCAGGAATGGGGTACAGGAAAGAAATCCTTATTATGGGCTGGATAAATCCAGACTTTTCCACATCTGCCGTAATTTGTGAATTTACACTCGGCAATAAATGGTTCATCCAAGGATTTATCACATGGAATCCATAGGAAACCACAGCCTGTGAGGGTGGAGTGGGATCAGTGATGGGTGTGGCCGCATCCCAGAGTTCTGGGGGTGTTTTTCCAGGGTCAGACAGCACAGTGGGAATCTTTGGAATGTTAGCAGGGAAAGCAGGAGATGTCCTCAGGGAGGGTGAGCTGGGATCGTGTCTCCAGCGCCTGTTATCCCAATTCCCAGCGCCTGTTATCCCAATTCCCAGCTTCCACTTGGCAGGACCTCTCCTGCTGAGATCTCTTCCTGGCTGCAGAGGAAATTAGGGAATAAAAGTAGGAAGCTCAAAGAGGCCAAGGCCCCATGAGCTGTAAAGGGCGCCGCTCCCAACCCTCCGGAGCTCCACATCCACTGCTTTTCCCACTTAAGGATTGTCACTTCCAGCTCTAAGGGAGACTCATCCAGACCCTTCCACATCCCCTCTTGCCCTGGGAGATGACCCTTCACAAGGAGCCATGGGCATCCTGCTCTCCAGCAGGCATTTTCCCGGGATTGTTCCTCCTTGGAAGAGTTCCCAGGACTCAGATGTGACAATCCATCACCTTTGGATCAGCCCCTCCTTTCATTTTCCACAACAAACACCCCGCTCGTGGGAGCTGTTTTATCACAGGCCTTTATAATTTTTCTCTTTCTCCCAATTTGGATTTTTCCTCCAGACAAAAGCAGCTGGGATTTCCCCATGGGAATGACCAGCTCAGGTGGCTGAGGGAGGGATGGCTCCTTATGGAATTCTGTGAGAGGCACTCAGAGCTCTCCCCATCAAGGGCTGGAGCAGAGCAATAAATTTATTTTATGGCCTCATTAAGTCATCTCTGGGCTGGATTAAATCCCTGTCCTGTCAGTCAATTCCTTAAAAATACACTGGAAAACCCAAAACATGGCTTGGAAGGGAGGTAGGACACAACTCCGTAATTACGGCCCAATTTCTGTGTTGCATTTTAGGATTTTTCACTACCGCCACGTGATATTTGTGCTTTCTCCTGGATAATTTGGGATTTTCTTTTGGATTTGGGAGGAACAAGGAAGGAAGAGTTTTGGGAAGGAAAATGAGGTATTTTTTTGGTGTCCCCCCTGGTTTGGGGGTGCAAGAGTGGGAGGTGTCATGGGGTTGGAATGAGATGGGATTTAAAGTCCTTTCCAACCCAAACCAGCCTGGAATTCCATGATCCCACCACGGCAGCTCCTTGGAATGGTCCAAGCAGTGCTGATGAGGATGAGGGAGCTCTGGCTCTGAAGCAAAGCCGGGCTTGGATTGTTCCATGGAGCTGCACATCCTGGGCATGCGTGGACTGCCAGAATTTGGCATTTTGACAGGAAAACTTCAGGAATAAATGAAGGAACCTGGTCCTGGCTGGGATTTGGCACATCCAGCCCCAGCTGATTGCCTCTGGCTCCCTCCCTCAAACAGGGATATTGATCCTGCTTGGATTGCTTGGGAGCAGGACAAATTACTTTTGGCCTCATCTCGGAGCACTGGGTCGAATCAATGGCACTTCCCACTTCCCGAGCTGCTGGAGCCTGGCTAAAACCTCTCTTTCCAGGCAATTAAAGGGATGAACCTTTGCACAAAACGAGCCATTCCCTCCTCGCTCCACTGGGCACGAGCCCTGGCTGCATGGAATGTGCTGTGAGCCCAGGGATAACGGGATGTCAGCATCCCTGGGCCATTAATAAACATGAAAACCAGTCCAGGGCTCTGGATGCTCCTGGATCTGAGCTGGAAAAGGGCAGGATGTCAATCCTTGGCAGCAATCTGGGATGAAAAGGGAATTTTCAGCCTGGGTTCATCCTTGCTGCGGGGATGGATGAATTCCTCTGGCACAGGAAACCCTCACTGGCACTGGGCTGGGGGAGAATGGATGGAATTGGGGTTTTCTCCCTCATCCCTCTTTTATTTAATCCAGGAAAGTCACCAGGATGTGCGGGGGGTTCTCATTTATCCCTGAGCGTGGATAACCCGGGGTTATCTGAGTGCTGCCGTTTGATCAGGGGGTGAAATCTTCCCATCTCCCAGAAAAATGTGGGTGTCCGGGTGGGAAAGAGGCCAAAGGCCCCTGGGCTGAGCCGGACCAGGGCAGGGATTGTCCCCTGTGCTGGCACTGCCGGGGCACTTCCAGTGCTGGGAACGGCTCTGGGACCCCCCAACAAGAGACCCTGAGGGGCTGGAGCGTGTCCAGGGAAGGGAACGGGGCTGGGAAGGGGCGGGAGAACTCCTGAGGGAGCTGGGAAAGGGGCTCAGCCTGGAGCAAAGGGGGAGCAGGGGGGCCCTTCTGGCTCTGCACAAGTCCCTGACAGGAGGGGGCAGCCAGGGGGGATTTAGGAACTGCTCCCAGGGAACAGGGACAGGAGGAGAGGGAACGGCCTCAGCTGTGCCAGGGGAGGGGCAGGTTGGACACCAGCAGGAATTTCTCCATGGAAAGGGTGGTCAGGCCTTGGAACTGCCCAGGGAGGTGTTGGAGTCCCCATCCCTGGAAGTGCTCCAAAGCCTGTGGACGTGGCACTGGAGGACAGGGTTTGATGGTTGGACTTGACCAAATCTCAAAGGTCTTTTCCAGCCTCAACAATTCCACGATTCCCCACATCCCCCGGGAGTTCTTTTCCCTGTTCCCCACGCCTCTTTTCCCTGTTCCTCAGCCAGGAGCTGCTGTTCCAGGTCTCCTTAATCCAATTCATGGCACATCCCATCTCCATGGCACAACGGAGCTCCCTGGAATTCTTCCGCTCTTATTTCAGCACAAGTTCATCATTTTTCCCCCAAAGCCTCCTTTAATTAATGTGAGTGTTTTCCTTCTGTGTCCAAGATTTGTCCAGTGTTAGGGATCATTAGTTAATTCCTGCTGGCCTCTGTTTTCCAGTCACACCATGTCTTTTTTTTCCCAAGGTAATTCATTTCTCATGTGAAAATTATCCCATGGATTCGCTTTGTTCCAGCCCAAGGTGTTATTTATGCATTTAAATGGACAAGGAGTACTGATGGAAAAGGGGGAAAAGGGAGAGGGAGTGCATGGAGTGTGAAAAATGCGGGATTAAGGTAATGTGTGATTCCCTCTCTGCTGATATTCCAAAGGGGTTTGACACCAGGGAAAAGCAGAGGGATGGAATTAGGGATTATTTGCTGATGGTATCACACATTCCACACTCTTGTGTCCATTTCTCTGTCCAGGGCCATGCATGGTTTTATTTTGTGAATTTATTTTGTGTATTTATTTTGTGTTTTATTTTGTGTGTTTATTTTGTGTTTTATTTTGTGTGTTTATTTTGTGAATTTATTTTGTGAATTTATTTTGTATTTTATTTTGTATTTTATTTTGTGTTTTTTATTTTGTGCTTTATTTTGTGGAATTTATCTTGTGTATTTTATTTTGTGTTATTTTGTGAATGTATTTTGTGTATTTTATTTTGTGTGTTTATTTTGTGTTTTATTTTTTTGTTTTATTTTGTGTATGTATTTTGTGTTTTTATTTTGTGTATTTTGTGTTTTCTTTTGTATTTTNTATTTTGTGTTTTCTTTAGTATTTTATTTTGTATTTTATTTTGTGGTTTGTGTATTTATTTTGTGTTTTATTTCATTTTGTGTATTTATTGTTTGTATTTATTTTGTGGTTTATTTCATGTATTTATTTCTCCTGAAGTGTTCCATGTTCCTGGTGGTTTCTGTTGCTGTTCCTCTCACTTATTGGACTGTTGGTGGTATCCCGGTGGGATTTCACACCAACTTCCATTTTCCAGGAACGAACCAGAGCGGGGACCACAAATTCATCATTGATTTCAAATACAGCCCCAGACCAGCTGAGATTCCATGTTTTGATGAGCACTTTCATTTTTCCCACTGTAAAATCATCCCTAAATTCCTTCAAAGCCCGAATGGCTGTGGGTGAATCCTGGTGTTCCTCCCTTCAGCTCCTTGGAAATTGCTGGAGTGAGGGAAAATTCATCCCTTCTCGTCTGTTCCTGTTGGATTGTCCTTAAATGTCACTCAGCTGCTCCTTCCTTTTCAGCTCCACGGGATGCAGCTCCAAGGAGCTTCCCGTTCCTCTGTGTTTGCTGTGACAGGGAATGAAAGGAGCTGGAGTGAAAGGAATAAACAGGAATTGGCACTGAGGAGACGGAATGGGAGCAGAGTGCTGCTGGGGCTGGATCGTCCCCTGACATCCCAGATCCCACCAGCAGCTCCTCCTGCATCCCTGCTCCCTCTCCTGCATCCCTGCTCCCTCTCCTGCATCCCTGCTCCATCTCCTGCATCCCTGCTCCATCTCCATCCCCACTCCATCTCCATCCCTGCTCCGTCTCCTCATTCCCCATCTATCTCCTCCATCCCTGCTCCATCTCCTGCATCCCTGCTCCATCTCCTGCATCCCTGCTCCATCTTGTCCATCCACATCCATCTCCTCCATCCTCACTCCTTCTCCACCCCTGCTCAATCTTCTCCATTCCCACTCCATCTCCTACATCCCTGCTCCATTTCCTCCATCCCCACTCCTTCTCCTTCATCCCTACTCCATCTTCTCCATCCCTGCTCCATCTCCATCCCTGCTCTGTCTTCTCCATCCCCATTCCAACTCCATCTCCTCTGTCCGTGCTCCATCTCCTTCATCTCCCTCCATCTCCTCCATTCCTGCTCCATCTCCTCCATCCCTGCTCCATTTCCTCCATCCCTGTTCCATCTCCATCCCCACTCCTTCTCCTTCATCCCTACTCCATCTTCTCCCTCCCCACTCCATCTCCATCCCTGCTCCGTCTTCTCCATTCCCATTCCAGCTCCATTCCAGCTCCATCTCCTCTGTCCATGCTCCATCTTCTCCATCTCCTCCATCCCTGCTCCTTCTCCTCCATCCCTGCTCCATGTTCATCACTGCTCCATCTCCATCCCTGCTCCATCTCCTCCATCCGTGCTCCACCTCCTCCATGCCCATCCATCTCCTCCATCCCCATCCATCTCCCTGGATGTGATGGGCAGCTTTGCTGTGGATTGGATGAGGTTCCTCCGGTTGGACTCCCTGGAGACATTCCCAAAATAGCAGCAAGCAGTGGGAAAAAAAAAACTAACTCCTAACCTGATTCTGATGGAATAAAGGCCGGAAAAGTGATGTATTGCTCTGTGTATTTGTCATATCAGGTGCTCCTGACACTGTTTTTCCAGGTGCTAAAAATACATCCTAGAAGTGTGGAATAGGTCCCAAGCTGCCAGTGGCCGGATTGATGGATATGCTCAGACCTCAAAGCTCAGAATTCCTTGGATTCCTGTCTCCAGAGGAAGGGTCTGGTTCCCAGCGATAAAAAATATCTGATTTTTGGTGTGAAAAATAAAAGTCCCATAAGAAAGCAGATCCCTGTAAATATATTAATGATCATAGGATGAGTCATGGAATGGTGTGGCTGGGAAGGGACCCTAAATCCCATCCCATTCCACCCGTGACACCTCCCACTATCCCAGCCTGCTCCAGCCTGGCCTGGGACACTTCCAGGGATCCAGGGGCAGCCACAGCTCCTCTAGGAATCCTATCCCAGCCCCTCCCCACCCTCACAGCCAGGAATTCCTTCCCAATATCCCACCTATCCCTGCCCTCTGGCAGTGGGAAACCATTCCCTGTGTCCTGTCCCTCCATCCCTTGTCCCAATCCCTCTCCAGCTCTCCTGGAGCCCCTTGAGGCCCTGGAAGGGGCTCTGAGCTCTCCCTGGAGCCTTCCCTTCTCCAGGGGAACATTCCCAGCTCTCCCAGCCTGGCTCCAGAAGGAATAAATGATATATTCACCAACATTCCTTGGTCTGGATTTCAGGTCAGTGAAGGAGGGAAGGGAGAAGATGGTGCTCTTAAAACCTGGGAGAACTCCTGGAAATTTGGGACAACAGGAAAACAAACCCGGAATTCCAACAGGAGCCTGAACACTACAAAATCATTCCTGCAACAACCACTTGATCCCAGTGTTTGGGAAATGCATTTCCTGGCTCAGGATCGGGGAACCCCACGGGGGGAATTGGCTGGAGAAATTGAGCCACCAGGAACAGCTCCAAAAAATCCGGATTTGGGAGAGCAGCTCTGAACGCGGATGGTGGAGCTGCCGCTGCTGCTTTCTCTTCCTAAAGAATGGAGACTTGCAGTGCCCTGGGGCTCCCGGTAGCCAGCCCCAATCCCAGCTGGAATCGATGGACACGATCCATTCATGGCACACAAACGGGGCTGGGAGAGGAGCAGCCCCTGGAATGAGCGGCTCCGGAATGATCATTAACGTGGGCCCGTGCTAATGAGGGGCTCAGCTGAATATTCAGATTTTTAGAGGGAGTTCCAGTTGAATATTAGGATTTTTAGAGGGGTTCCAGCTGAATCCATGGATTTTGAGAGGGCTGTCCCAGCTAAATATCAGGAGTTTTAGAGACAAGGTTCCAGCTGGATACCAGGATTTTTAGAGGGGATCCCAGCTGAATATCCGGATTTTTACAGGGGTGTTCCAGCTGAATATCAGGAGTTTTAGAGAGGAGATTCCAGTTGGATACCAGGATTTTTAGAGGGGATCCCAGCTGAATATCCGGATNAAGGTTCCAGATGGATACCAGGATTTTTAGAGGGGATCCCAGCTGACTATCCGAATTTTTAGAGGGGATCCCAGCTGAATATCTGGATTTTTAGAGGGGGGTCCCACCTGAATATCAGGAATTTTAGGCGTGGATCTGACCTGAATATCAGGAATTTTAGAGGGGATCCCAGCTGAATATTGAGATTTTTAGAGTGAGAGTTCCAGCTGAATATCAGGAATTTTAGAGGGGGACCCCACCTGAATGTCAGGATCTTTTGGAGGGGGTGTCCCAGCTGAATATCAGGATTTTTAGAGGGGATCCCAGCTGAATCTCAGGAGTTTTAGAGGGGATCTCAGCTGAATCTCAGGAGTTTTAGGGAGCGCCCTTCCATGAAGGGTTGCCAGCCCCAGTGCTGCAGGATCCGGGATCACCCCGCTTGGAATGACCAATACGAACGCAAACCATGGAGCTGTGGCTGCTCTGCCTCTCACCTCCAGCGATATTTTAGGCTTTTTCCCGCAGGATCTGAATTTCCTCATCAGGTCTGAACCGCTTCGAAAATCAATGCGAACTTCGCCCGAGCACGAAATTGGAATAAAACCCGCCCCACACCCCCTGTGTCTGAGCTGCTAAAGTGCACCTTCTCCTCATCCTTCAGCCGGTCTTGGATGATTATTCCCAAAAAAAACCCCGCGGCCAGCAGGCAATTAACGCTGCCCGGCCGTCTCGAGCAATTAGGCCGAGTGCACTCACGGGGGGACCCGAAGGCAACCGCAGCTCCAGGAGCGCTTTTAACAAATGCCTCCCACCCAAAATATCGACCGAAGCCCTCCACAGGGAATCGCGGGAGTGTCCAAGGCGCCTCCTGGTTTCCCTCCGGAAGGATCAGCAGCACTTTCGGGCTGAAAGGGTGAACTCCATCACCCGCTGTTCCCAAACCCGCATTCCCGGCTGGCTGGGAGGGAAGCTGGGCTGGGAGGCAGGAGATGCCCCTTGGCAGGACCCAGCGGTGAGCTGGGAGGGGTTTGATTCCCGGGAGAGGGTTCTTCCCGGTGTTTTTCCAGCGGGGAGCGGAGCGCCGGGGGTTGTGGCCTCAGGCTCTGCCCTGGAGCTCCCGGGCTCCGTGGTTTTAATTCCAGGCAGAAATGAGGATGTTCTGACTGTGCGGGCAGTCATGAGGAATTCAGGCAGCCTGAGGTGAGCCCTCTGCAACCTTGACTTCAGCAAAGGCACAGCTGAGCTTTGCTATTGCTGTACTCCAGAAGAATTCCAAATATTCCATGAGGGATCCGCTCTGGTTGGGGCTGCGTGGAATTTTTGGGTGCTGTTCACTCCAAAACAGCCATAAAAAACCCACAAAACAGGGTCATCGAATCCTGGAATGGTTTGGGTTGGAAGGGGCCTTAAAGATCATCTCGTTCCAAGTCCCTGCCATGGGCAGATCCCAGTGGGAATTTCGCTGGGAGAAGGCTCTGCTGCACAGTCCTTTCCCTTTCCCCTCAGGAGTCACTGGGCGTGGCAGGGATGTCTCACAAATTGGAAATATTCCCTGTAAGATCTCACCTTGGAACAAGGGATGGAGGGGCAGGACACAGGGAATGGCTTCCCCCTGCCAGAGGGCAGGGATAGGTGGGATTTTGGGAAGGAAGTGTTCCCTGTGGGGGTGGGAGGGGCTGGGATGGCATTCCCAGAAAAACTGTGGCTGCCCCTGGATCCCTGGAAGTGTCCCAGGCCAGGTTGGAGCACCCTGGGATAGTGGGAGGTGTCCCTGCCCATGGAAGGGGTGGGATGGGATGGGATTTAAGGTCCCTTCCATCCCAAACCATTCCATGATTCCATCACGTTGTGATCTCACAGCAATCACTGAGAAGTGCTCAGGTCTGCCAGGTCATTCCTCTCCTCTGGGAATTTCATGGATGGAAGCATTATGGAGAAGTGGGAATGCACAGCAATGAAAGGCCCTGGAATTTGGTCCTGAATGGACCATATTCCATCACTTGGGAAGAGCAAACCAGGCACCGGCTCAGGGAAGCCTTTCAGCTTCTCAGGCTGCCTTTCCACCAACTCCAAGCCCTCCTTTGGGATCCACATTGGCTTTATCCCAAAGATCCCCATTTCCTGACCCCTCAGCACCACACCCAGGCAGATTTATTCCCAGGAGCCGACAGAGCTGGGCTTGTTGATCCCACAGACTTTCCCAGCATCTTTCCAGGTGCTTTCCAAAGAATGATGGGAGCCGCTCAAAAATCTCTGCTCCCTGTGAGGTTCCTGCTGCTCCCAACAACGCAGGATTGAGGAGATTCCAGAGCCCTGGATGGAGCCTGAGAGGTTCTTCCTCCCCTGCCCTCCAACAGGTTATAAATATCCCATCCATTCTCCGTGCCAATTCCCAAATCCCTATGGAACAGAGAGGGAGAGAGGCCTAAGCACCGTGGATGGACTGGATGTGCCCGAGCATCTCTGCGTCAGCAAGCGGGAAAAACCCTTTTCCCAACCGTTCCCTTCCTAAAAGGAGGGATCTCTTTAGGGATTAGAGTCACAAACACTGGATTAGGGTGGGGGCAATGGGGGAATTTTGGGTTGAGGTTGAAAATTCCACAATTTTATGTCAGAACCAGGAGTTTGCCTTGGCTTGGATTTAGTGCAGGGAAAAGCTGTGGCTCCTGGCAAAGGTTAATTAAAATGTGTCGTACTCCAAGCGTTCCCTGGAATTAATAAAGCTGCCTAATGAACCTAGCTCCCAAAAAATGTCCAAGCATGCAGAGGACTCGTGGATATTCCAGGATACGGGAATGCTCGTGTTCTCCACCACACCACCAAGTGATCCAAATGGAACAGCTGGAAACGCTTTGGAATGACTGAAACATCTGTGTTAATCCTCCCTCTTACTGTGTTATCCTAAAATTCTGCTTCCCAAATGTTCCTCCGGCACTGAAGGGTAAAGGAAGGCGAGTTTGGGATAAATTTCAGGAACATTTATTTTGCTGGAATGACCGAGTCCAGGGTGTATTTGTTCCCAGGAGAACAGGCAGATCTGTTCTTTGTCTTTCCCTTAAATGTAGCTGGAAATGAGGGAGTGCCCGGCCGAGATTCCTGCTCGGCTCAGGGAATTGGATCCATCGGGATGCTCTGCTTTGTCTCAGTTTCTCCCAGAAGTGCCCGTGTCAGGCTCCAGCTTTATTTCTCCCCCTTCCAGCCCGGGTGTAAATGAGTTTTCCACCTTTTCTATCCCGATTTAATTCCTGATAACGCCTCCTAAAGGTGCCTATAACATTTTGGAAGCTCGGCCATCTCCACACCCGGGAGAAACCAGGCGGCTCCGAAAAACTTCCCGCTTCTTATCCGTGCTAAAAACAGGGACAACGAACATCCCGCGGCAGGAATTCGGGTGTTAGAGGAACGGTTTTCTCTTGTTGGAGCCTCTCTGTCCCCATCCCGCCGCCCTCTTTCCCGGGAAGTGCCTCTGCCGCTCCCGCTCCTCCCCCCGCCCCTGTGGAAGCATTGATTTATCCATTGATTTTTCAGCAGCAGCCACCGGAGCCCCCGGGAACGGGAGAAACATCTCGCAGAGCTCTGGGAAAGATGCCCTGGGATCCCTGGGGAGGACAAGGATGGAGAAAACCAAACCCCGTGCGAGCAGCGGCTTCTCCCCGCTGCAGTGACCGGGTCACCTGTTGGTCAGGCTTTCCGCTGGCTTAAAAAAATGATTTTTGGTGGTTTTCCAGAGCCAAAGCCGCCCGGGGGGACACAGCCGGGGTGCTCTGGGTTATTTCCCTGGCCACAGCCGGGATCCACGGGGCGCGAATGCAATTCCTGCGTCTCCCCCGCCCTCAGGGATGCGGGTCCCGCGTTCGCCCAGCCTTGTGCGGCCGTGGGGGCTGGAAAAGCGCTGGAAAAGCGCTGAAAAAGCGCTGGAAAAGGGAAGTTTGAGCGCAGCTGCACGGGCAAACCGGCACGGGGGGAGAGGGCAAAGCTCCATCCCTGCCGCTCCCCGCGCCCCGCGCTCCCCTCCGCGGGATCCCGGGACTCGCAGGCGGGAGGGGAGGATGGGGTGGGTTGAGGCGGACGGAATAAGGACCCCCAGACCTGTTGCCATCAGAGCACGCTTTACTTCGGCAGCCCGCGGGTGCCGGGACGGGAGCGGCCGGATCGGGCCGGGCCGGGCCGGGCGGCTCCGGGCGCCCCGCGCGTCTCCCCGGCCTCCGGGATCCCGGGATTCCTTCGCGTGATGTCGTTGAGCAGGAAAAGGCTCCAGAGCAAGCCCGTGCGTGTGCGGGAGGGCCGGGGGCGCTCCGGTCAGTACGGCCCCACCACCACCGCCTCCACCTCCTTGGACGGCCGGCGGTCCTTGACCAGAAAGTTGATCATGCCCTCGGACTTGATGAGGAGGTTGCAGCCGAGGAAGAAGATGCCGAAGACCACGGTGAGGGCCAGGACGCACATGACGGCGATCTGCACCACCCGCATGATGTACAGGCTGCGCTCCTCGGCCGCCGCCCCGCTGCCGTCGGTCACCACGGAGGCGGCGGTGCAGCAGCGCAGCGCCCGCTCCAGCTCCAGCGCCGCGCTCCCCGCGCCCGCCAGCAGCCCCGCCGCCGCCGCCGAGGAGCCGTTCAGCCCTGCCGGCATTCCCAGCGAGCCGTTCAGCCCTGCCGGCATTCCCAGCGAGCCGTTCAGCCCCGCCGGGAGCGCCGCCGGGCCGCTCATCCCGGCCGGGATGCGCAGCGCGGAGCCGTTCATCCCTGCCGGGAGCCCCGCCGAGGAGCCGCTCACGCCGCCCGGCAGCTCCGCCGCCGCCGCCGCCG